>NDXB01001447.1:220389-282743 GCA_002631895.1 Agapornis roseicollis
TCTTCTTTTTTTTTTTTTTTTCCTGTTTATATGGAATATAACAACTTATCTTATGGTCCCTTCCAACCCTAACTATTCTGTGAGTCTATATAACGTGCACAGTTGGGCTATACAGGACATCTCGCATTCCTCGTATATAGCACGTTATGATAAACCTACATAAAGGTATTATTTCTCTCATTGTTGTCTCATACACAACATGTCTCTTACATATCTCTTCTCACAGCTAATACACAGCTGAAAATGACTGCCATTAATCAAATACCTGACACTACTGCAAAAACATCACAAAGCCTCCAAAAATGGAGTCAGGCTTTGAGTAACACTGAAGCACTTAGCTTTAAATCCCAGTGATTCAATTAGACTCAAAAAGATACTTTGCTGAAGAGAACAGGCTTAAGACAATGCCTAAGTGTTCTCCTCAGCCAGATCTCTTGTGAGCCTGAAAGCTATCCAAGCTCAGCGAAGGAAAGGATTAACCATCCTTTTGGGGATACCAACTGTTCTCTAGGTGGAAAACCAACTCTTGTTATAAATAATCCTTTTTAAATTAGTTACAGATTGCCCCCAGAAACAACAAAATCCTCTTCTCTGGCTTCTCCCACCCAAAGGGCACAGCACATTTTGATTAGTGCAACTTGGTCTTTTCCCCTGGTATGCATTAATTTTCCACAAAAGGAATTGACTCTCCTATAGCATCAGGCCAAATTATCATCCTACCTTGCAAGTTCTTTCCTACCAAGTGTCCCACCCTCCCTCTGGAAAAATATTCCTTTGCCCAAGCTTAATGTATTTTAAATATGCATAATTTCACCATGCCAAGACTCTATCTTTGAAAGTCTTGCCTTCTGAATTCTTGTCCAAGAAAACCAAACATAATTTGCTCTCTACTCATTTGTTATTCAACATAACCAGCAAGGCTTTGGAAGCAAGGGTGCTTCAGTAGTGACTTGGGTTGGAGGCAGTCATGGACCGCATTGTGCTGGTCACAGACAGTTCCAGCCAGCTCAGCAGTGGATAAAATGGACCTGCACATCAAAACTAAACCAGAGGAGCACAGACCACTTCCACAAAAACATATACGTAAAAAAAGCAGGGAAGGACACTGAAAGGAGAGACCCTCAGCAGGAGACAAGAGAGATGCCGGAGCATCAGGGACACTGCAACACAGAGGAGATAATGCTAGGGCAAGAGAGACACCAAAGCACAAATAAGAGAAACAAAAACAATGCCAGGACAGGAGGGCCAGCAGGCAGGAGAACTGCTAAGGAAAGCAAGCTGCCCCAAGCAGGGACAGAGGAGGCTCAAGAGGAGGTACAAATCTAAAAGGACTGTGGCCAGCAGAGGAACCCATGGTGAAATAACATAGGAAGGAAAACAGAGCAGCAAAATGAAAGGAACAATGATGCACTGAGCCCAGTCTCCTGCACCTCCCTTCACCTCACCAAAGGTACTGAGTGTAATGTGTGGCATGGGGACTGGAGACCAGAAAGGGGAAGAAGCGTCCAGAAAGGAGCTGAGGTGTGTTTCTCCAAGTGGGTCTTTGCTTGCTTTTATTATCAACACCAGAATCAGTAATTAAAAGTTTATTACCTGCCAATAAATGAAATTGATTGGATCTCCCCTACTCAAAACTGGGGTTTTGGCCCACAACACTTGCTATTTCAGATGGTGAAACAGCTTAACTGCTTCTACCACTACTTAAAACCATGATCTCTGTGGTCTCATATTTAATGGCTAAAACCACTCAACCTTCCCCTCCAGTGAGATCAGCAGCACAAGTTCTCCCATTTCTCAATACAAAATAACTGCCATCGCATCTTCAGAGAGATAGTTTCTATATGCAGCTGGGATGCAAGAAATGCATGGAATTTCACTACTGGGAAACCAGCAGGCATGGAAGGACTGCACGCTGCTTGCCTGGCTGTGGATATGAGTATGCGTCCCCTCGCGTGAACTAAATGCTATTTAAAAAGAACTAAAATCACCAATGCAAACATGCCTGATTTGTCATCATCTGGGTTATTTCTGTTTCTCTCAGCATCAGTGCTGCACAGCAGAACTGCAATTTGAAACCTAATATTAAAAGTAAATTTAGAAAGAGAAAGGACAGAATAAGCAGCAAGATGCTTACAAGACATTCACATACCGCTGGATCTGGTTTGCTGTTCAAGCGCAAGTAGTTAAATCCCAAGACTGAGATTCCCTTGCCATAGCTGTGAGCCAAAAAGAAAACTCTCTGCTCCGAAGACTTGGAATCCAAATAATTGCGGCAGACAAAAGGAATGTTCTTATCCTCATTTTACAGATTAACACAAGGAGGGATCAAATTACTTCCTCAAGGTCACTTTAAGAGCCTCTAACACAGAGCTGTTCCACAGCTTAGTACTTTAACTACAAGAGTATTTGTTAACATCTACTACTACGCATATTTACTAAATGACTTTTCTGTGGCTTATGCAATATATATAGCAGTCTATATAGCCTACTTAGTCTATAGCATACAGACTAAAGCAAAACCAAACCCCAAATGCACAGCCCCAAAAGCAAACTGTCAAGTGGAACTGAATTTAATACTAAGTAAACTGAAGCAAAAATAAAGTGAAACTCCCCATCCTCCCGCTGTCAAGGTGTGTTGCATAATGCTGTCATGTGCTCCAAAACCAACTAACTTGGAGACTTTCCCAGGTCACCTGGGGTTGAAAGTTCCAAAGTCAGAAGTTCAGATCAAGACCATGTTTCATTAGCAACCGTGACATTGAGGCAGTGTCAGCACCCAAACCCCATTATTCAACATTTTCTTGATTCACGGTGGGAATAAATATTAAGACTGCAAATACACAGAGCACTGGAGAGACAGTGTTTGGGATAGAGGACACCTTTAAGTTAACACACAGGTAACATGTTGCATGCTCTTCAAGGAGCTGAACTGCTCTAAAGCAGTTCCATTTATAACAAAAGAAAAAGCTCTTGGGTTATGCAATTGGAAAGTAATACATGACTGGAGCTACTGCAAGCATAGGAACAGTCCTCTTGGTCATAACCTTCAGGGGTATCAGCCTCATGCTTTATTAAAAATATGCAGGAAAACCAACACAGAACTAAATATCTCTGCAAGACTGAACTAGACCATAAGCCAAGTTATACAGGAAATGCTGTTAACATTTTGGTGAACAACATCTTCCACGTTGCTTATAGGGAAAGCCAGCACCAACTGAATACCCAGTGACAGTTATGACACATGGAATCACAATGTAGCTTACTGCAACTTGTCACCCAGTAGGTGCCAGCATCTACCCTTCAACAGAATCAGTATGTGAAGAATAGAAATCATAAAGCCTCTGTATCCACTTCCTTAATCCAAAGAATCATCAACCCGTCCTTTTTTCTCCTCTTATCCTTCAAAGCATGGAGAAGTTTGGCATGAGTAGATGCTAATCCACTATCATAGGTTTGCCTGTGTATGGTGCTGTCCAAAACTGACTCTTAGTATGCTCTCACGGACTTGGCAGGTCATAGAATCATAGAATAGTTAGGGTTGGAAAGGACCTTAAGATCATCCAGTTCCAATGCCCCTGCCATAACCAGGGACACCTCACACTAAACCATGTCATACAAGGCTGCATACAACCTGGCCATGAACACCACCAGGGATTGAGCACTCACAATTTACCTGGCCAACCCATTCCAGTGCCTCACCACCCTCACAGGAAAGAATTTCTTCCTTACATCCAATCTAAACCTCCCTTCTTTAAGTTTGAACCCATTACCCCTTGTCCTGTCACTACAGTCCCTAATGAAGAGCCCCTCCTCAGCATCCCTATAGGCCCCCTTCAGATACTGGAAGGCTGCTAAGAGGTCTCCACGCAGCCTTCTCTTCTCCAGGCTGAACAGCCCCAACTTTCCCATCCTGTCTTCATATGGGAGATGCTCCAGTCCCTGATCATCCTTGTGGCCTTGTCTGGACTTGTTCCAACAGCTCCATGTCCTTTTGATGTTGAGATCACCAGAACTGCACACAATGCTCCAGGTGA
The DNA here is from genome assembly GCA_002631895.1 of Agapornis roseicollis. Lineage (NCBI taxonomy): Eukaryota > Metazoa > Chordata > Aves > Psittaciformes > Psittacidae > Agapornis > Agapornis roseicollis. The sequence goes on from NDXB01001447.1 coordinate 224,424, forward strand.
GGTCTCACAAGAGCAGAGCAGAGGGGCAGGATCACCTCCTTGGACCTGCTGGTCACACTCCTTTGGATGCAGCCCAGGATACGGTTGCTTTCTGGGCTGCAAGCGCACACTGCAGTCAGCTCATGTTCATGTTCTCATCGACCACCACCCCCAAGTCCTTCTCCGCAGGGCTGCTCTGAATCTCCTCTTTGCCCAACCTGTAGCTGTGCCTGGGATTGCTGCAACCCAGGTGTAGGACCTTGCATTTGGCATGGTTCAACTTCATGAGGTAGGCATCAGCCCACCTCACAAGCGTGTCCAGGTCCCTCTGGATGGCATTCCTTCCCTCCAGTGTGTCCACCGAACCACACAGCTTGGTGTCATCGGCAACCTTGCTGAGGGCGCACTCAATTCCACTGTCCATGTCAGCAACAAAGATGTTGAACAAGACTGATCCCAACACCGATCCCTGAGGGACACCACTCGTCACTGGCTTCCAGCCTGACACTAAGCCACTGACCACATACGTCTTTGCTGTGACAGTCTTCTTATCAGCTGGTCAAGAATCAGGGTTAATCCTCAGCTGTGTGAACTAGTGGAGATAAAAATGAAGCTACTGCACTTGTATCACCCAGCAACATGGCTAGGAGGCTGACAATTTACACATCGAAGCACTAAGAATGCAGATTATTCAATATGGGTTTTAAATTGCATAAGAGAAATAATAACAAGACATGCATATTTGCATTCAAGTTTTATTTCCATTAAAGGGTATAAAGAGAGAAAGTTGCTCTTGGAAGCAACACAGTAACAATTCAGCTGAGTAACTAGATAATAAGGGCTCATAATGGGAAATAGATAAGTACACAGCCAGAGCCAGAGAAGTACGGTATCAGTCAGACGTAATTTAGGAAGCGCCATTTGGTGTCAGCAGAAAACACCCTGGCCTCAGGATTCTTTTTGTGTATGAACTAACCAGGCAGACACCAAAATCATCCCACAATATGAGCATAATGAACCATGCTAATTTGCTGAAATCTGTTACTAACCCGTTTGCAAGCCACTGGATTGGAACTACATTTTTCTCATTGAAACCAGCCCCTCCAGTGCCTAGTTAACATGTTTATGAAATGACATGGCCTGAATGCATTTTCAGCTTGCTCAAACAGCAGCTCAAGCAGTGGCTGGAAGGCAGGGTACCAGCTGTACTGTACTGGCCTGCATTTTGCAAGAACATCACTCTAGAGAACAGTATTTGTAGCAGCTTCTTAGTAGAAAATAACTCCTGACCTTCTGTGAAAAGTTGGGGGAGGGGGGGTGGGAATAAAGGGGGAAAAGGCAAAGAAAAACAGCAGGGGAGAAAACAGAAGAAAACAAGTTTGTTGGAGAAATCATTTCAAAGTAATAAGGTAGAAAAGCAAAATACTAAACAGATACTATCTCTTCTCATTCTGCAGCCATGAGACATGAAACAGCAGTAGTTGTACATCAAAATCAAAGGCAGTTATTTTAGTCATTATCTTTGTGAACAGAAAAAATTATATCCAGTACCAGTATTAATAGCCATTATAAACAATGCATTAAACTTGGGAAGGAGGAAAGGAAGCAATTTAAACACAAGTCTTTAGCACATTTTCAACCATTTACTGTCGAGTTTTCCCTCTTGTTTTTTATACAAATGTCAGGCTCGTTTTAATTTTCTTACAGGTATATGACAACTTTCATAGCATAAGAGGCTAGAATTGTGTTTACAGAGCACTCCTCAGGTACAGCCCCATGTAGTGCAGGGAGCCCAATGAACTGAGCATCAGAAGGGTGGGGAGCAGAAACACATCAAAGGATCAAAACTGGACACACAGCTGAAAGGCTACACCTGTTTTATGTGTGCTTCAAGAAAAATCAGCAGCCTGATTTTAAAATGTATCTTAGAAAACAAGCAACAATTCCAATAACACCCTCACTTTTCTGAGCAGACAAGTGGCATAGTTGATTAAAATGATTCAGAACCTTCTGCTTTCAAGGATTTGGGGTGAACCTGCTACTGAAAACCCCCCTGTGGCTTACTGATACTGTTAGCAGGCCAACAGTTCACCACTGCCATCATGAAAATGATCCTGTAAGTCTGAAGTAATGGATCTCAAACTTGCCAAGTAGCCAATACTATTTATGCTGGACCACTGCTTTTCTTCAACCTAAATTATCAGGAGATTGTATAATTTATGACTGTAACTCTCTTGATACATCTGACACACTATGGCAGGCTATCGAGATATTTATCCTTCGTCTTCACCCTAAACATCTGCAAAGCTAAATTCATTCCATTTATTTCATTTAAAGCATTAAAAAAATCTTAATGTGGGTGTTCAGAGTTCAAAAACCACTCACTCTCATTCAACTTAACTACTTGTTTCTGTTTCTTCCCTAATTTGAATTTATCCCACATTACCTTTTACAAAGTCCTCAAAAGTAGAGAGGATAGACCCTCCTCTTCACAAAACAGAGAATAAGGCTGAACCTACAAGTAATGATAGCATAATGCTTCAAACCCACATCCAATCCACTACCGAAATACAATTCAAATGTATTTCACATCTTCAGAATGCAATAGAAGATACAGACCACTAATACCGCAAGGAAAGAGCCCACAACCATTTCTAAATGCTTCAACTAGTAAGTACTCCTGTAGGAGGCTTTCAATGTTATTTATAGGTAACAGAAACTGACACCTGATTTACTGCTGCAATATCAAACAGTATACAAAATCTCACATAACCCATTTTTTCATTAAAAGGTAAAAAATGACCCTTTCAAGTCCAGACTTGCTGAATATATTAATGTTTAACATTAAAGTTTTAAGGTAACTGCTTTGGTGGCCAAAGCTCTTTGAACTGTAGCAAATACAGGTAAAAACCAGTCAACAACAAACTCTGGTTAAATCACACTAAAAGAAAATACATGTACACACAGAAGGAACCCAGCTGTGCAAACATGCTTAATCAGGTGTGTTCCAGCTTCTACCCTTATTAAAACACAACAGAGGGTGATAGTAAAACAGGTAGAGATAATCAGTGCAATCCCCTGCAGGTTTTGACACATCCCCTTTATAGAAAACAGCAACTGTCCATCAAACATGCTTCGTTTTTAGTTTGAGGGTTTAAACCTCAGGTGAGGTTGGCACCTGAGGTTGTTTCAGCTCCAGTCTATCAATCAATAAACACAATTACCTTTTTCTTTCACCATGGCAAATGAATTTCCTTCGTCGGGGAGGCAGCAAGAATTAGCTGCAGTAATTTAAACACAATCTCTTTTCCAGCAGTGTTTGGCTGAGGTGGATTTGAAAAGAGAAAGGCGGCTTATTCCATATAATGATCTCCCTCGGTCAGATTTCCCACAGGAGCTGATCAGGTCTGACTGCTTGTCACTGTCTCGTCTCTTCTCGTGCCTCTTATCTTCCTCCACTGTGGTCTTTTCCTATGGCTAATGGCAGCTCATACCCTGCCTGTGGACTCTGCCCCTTGTGCTGAAACAACCAGCTACAGCTGCTGCTGTGGAACAAATGCTGAATTCCACCGTCCCTCATTTCCAGCCACTGACACCACCTTGCATTCCTCTGCCCTCGCAGAGCCGAGCTGGCAGTGCAATTTGCTCCTGAATGACAGGCAAAAGCCTGCAAGGGAGAAGAAGTGAGAGAGAACAGGCGAGCTCTTCCAACACACACTGAAAGCTGGAGGAGTATTTATGAGCTTCCCATTATTTTATTTACTCAAACTCAGCCAGGATCAAGAGGGGAAATACAAAACGCACACAGGCAAGTGCTGAGCAGACTGCAGCAGTGGCTTTTCTATGGTGAGCACTGTTTAGCCACTCCTGGTTTTGGCTGTAAGCAAATACCAACTACTTGACCACAAAACACACTAATAAACAGTCTCACAATGCCTTCCGACCATAGTACAGAAGAGCGTAACATACGACGTGTGCAAGCTGGGAATGCCAACTCTATTCACTACCTTGAAATAACAATTGAATTAATGATAAAAATGAGCAGTGTCATTGCTCAGTGAGCACCTGGGTTTAGAAGCATAGCAAGGGAGCACCAGATGAGAATCTTGCTTTCAGCTTGGTATTTGAGATACCAAATAATCATAAACCAATAGTAAACAAATACCAAACTGTAAGTGACAATTGCTCTTATGTTACTCCTTTCGAGATACTCAGGGAGTGAGGAGAGAGTAGCATACTGAAACAGCAGCACTTGCACATGAATTTCACCCCCAACAAAAAGCAGGAGTGTTGAACCTAGGCATCAAACTGACCTTCCAACTTATGGGTTTCCAGGCACTGAACTCTACCTGAGAAAGGACTGTCAGTGAGCCGATGTTAAAACCCAAACAAAACAACCCCTTACAATATTGCCGTGTCTAACCATGTTATAGCAAAATTCAGAATATTTCTGTTTTCTATTGAAAGATACAGGTCAAAGTCAGGTGGGAAATAAAGCTTTCCTTTTGCACGCATACTTTAAGTCAGAGTTATGAAGAAAAGCTTGGAAACACCCTGAATCAAAACCTTGAATGGCCATTTGAAAACCTTAACATGTATTATTTTTAATACATGCATACATACTGCCAGCATCAAGATTTGGGGGAACCTTTATCTATATGCTACTATATAATGCTATATAGAACTATTACTGTATGCCATACTGCCTTTAGAAATGACTTAATTCCTCATTTTAACTAGCTACCAGTGGCTTCAGCAATACACACCTATGCCATCATGCTTTGGCTTGGGCAGTAAAGTTCAGTTGTTTAGAGGTGGAGAAAATGACAAAGGGAAATGAGTTGACTTGCCAAAAACAGGGGTGACCTCAGTAGTAGAGAGCTGGGCTAAATATAAAGATATGCTGGGCTGGATTATGGGCAGATTCATTGAGCTATAGCTTCAACTTGACCACAAGGCAGTGCACAATGTGCTTTAGGTTACATGATGGAGGTGCAATTATGCTTATGCTGCATCCCAAAGGAATAGCTCCAGGAGTCAGAGGAACCCTAGTTATCGAGGGCTGGATTTGGACTACAACTCACACCTCCACAAGGGAGTTCCTTCTCTATGCTGATCCATGTAGGGAGAGAAAAATTAACGTAAAGACTCAAGCTGGAGCAGCAGGCAGACAGAGCAGCAGATGGCTGATACCTGCTGGAAAAAAATCAGAGCGTGCACCCAGCGGTAAAAATATTTGCAGTAAATAAATTCCAACTGTTTTGTATAAATGCCACCAGAACAACAGCAAGAAATGAAACAAACCAGTCTGCCTCACCCAAAAGCTCGCTCTTATGCGGCGACAGGCTTTAACAAATAAAAGAGAGACAGACATTCAGGCACATGCATGGGAGAAAAATAGTTATTCCATTCTAACAGATCTAGGCTGGTTTCTATTGTTAGCAGTCTAACGGGTAAGAGCAGCACAGCCCAGGCAGTCTGGCATTCCTGCTTCTATGACTCAGTGTGTTACTATTAATAGTGTTTGAGGCTCAATCGGGGAGCCAGGCTGAACCCCACCAACACATAATCCATCCTGCCACATCCCTGCCATGCTAGAGCTGTCAGGTGGGAACTCAACCTGGCCATGCTCTTTCTCAAGCAGTATTCTGTAAACAGTTAGGGGTTAGTCCCCTGAAAGGGGCACATCTGACCTTCCTTCACAAAGATGTGATCTGATGTGCAGAGCACAGCCTATGGACACTGTTAACCCCTTCCTGTGACTCTCAGACCCCCTCAAAAAGCTTGCAGTGATTATCATTCATTTTTTGCTCCAGCAGCTGCTGACACAGAAGCTGCCCATCGGTATCTGGACTTTCTGCTCTCCGAGTTCATTACCTCCATTTTTCACATGTGCTAAAGATTAGCACTGCTCTATCTCATCTCACCCGTGGCTGAATAGAAGCCTTTCCTCTCACCATTCAGCCATGGAAAGCTGCAATGTTAGACTACAACATGCACACAGAAATAAATTTAAAGATACAGACTGCAGTAAATCACACTGGAGATTTAGGAGTCAAATGTAATTTACTCCTGAGTGAAGAGATACAAAGAGCAGATGTTGGTACTGTAAATGAAACCTCTTTACCCCAGGTTCATTTTTGGTTTTAATCTCATTGTTTTAAGTCTGAAGACTAAACTTTACCTTGCTGCATACTTCAGAATCTACTCTGATGTCCTAAAGTAGAGGTGACAGGGGAATAGATGGCAATTCTAGAAACAAACCTCTGGTACTTACTGTTATTTAGAGGTGCTTATTTTAAAGGAAAACAAAATACCTTTCTTCTTTAAATAACCTTTTTGCATTGTACAAATTAAACAGAGTCTCCCTTGAACACAGTGTGGGTGGAAGAATCGCAAGTACACGATAGCCAAACATGCTTATATTGCTGTTATTTTCTGGTTAAAAATACCCTGAGCATTCAGCAAGAGGCACAAGAACCATACTGAGATCATTCCACAGAGGGAAGGAGTTAAAACTGTTTCGCTTTTACTCGTACCTTGATAATGTTGAAGAATTATGTGTAAGATACTAAGCAATTCAGCCACAATTTCAGATTTGTTATTCCCATTTGAAAAGCTGGCTTTCATAGTTTTATCTTCCTCTCATTCTTTACAGATGAGGTCATGGCTCACAAGTATCAACACACGGTTTTTATACAATCCCTTCAAAACTGACTGATATCTCGTGTTCATCAACCGAAGAAGGAAACAGTTTGCTAGACAGCAGAAAGGAAAAGGGGCAAAGTTGCTCTATTAAGGAATACCCAGGAAAACAGCCTGTTTAATGTCCTTGCTTCCGGCAAACAACCTAGCACAACCAGTTTTGACGATAAGCCTGCCACAGGCTTCCACAGCTTAAGCACTGACACAACCTCCATCAATTGACAGCCACCAAAGCCACCACTTGTATGTCTTGATTCTGGCTTTTTGCAAAATGCTCCCTTCTCCAGGAAGGAAGTGCCATGCTCTCAACCTGCTCCAATTGTTATCCTGACTTAGCTGTGCCTTCTCAGAGGAAGGCCAGTGATGCCAATATGGGATTTCTTGCAAAAGGCTCGTGACCCACCAGCAATCCCGCTGCCCTGATAAGGAAGCCAACGGTTTCCAGTTTTAGCATTCTCAAAAGCCATACCATCAAGTATTTCCCGGGTTCTGTTTCTCCTGAGCACACCCTTCTCCAGCAATCTACTCCTCCAATGCCTCTCCCTCATCCATGTGGACAACTGACACATCTTTTCCATCTTTTGGTAACAGCTCCAACAGCCGTGCTTCGTCAGGACTGTAGCATAAAAGACAGGCTGATAACTCAGGCAAAGGTGATGACTTTGGTGAGGCTTTTCAGATTCATGCAGACACACTGAGCAGAATTTGGCCTGTACCTGACAAAAGCATTCCCCATACTAGGTGTGAATAGCTGTGTGTGTGCTTGTGAATACAGACAATAACATGTTTAGTAAGGCTACTCTTGCATACCTCGCTGTGCTTTCTTTCCAGGTCTTTACAGGCAAGCTGCAGGCAAAGTTCCTCTATGGAAGTCATCCTATAACCCTCAGACTGACCTCACAACCGCAGACCCTCTATGTTGCACTATTGCAGGTTTTAAACAGTCTATGGGAGTGTACACAGACCCACCAGGGAGGAATATAGTTGTTGTTCTCTCTCTCTCAGGCTGAGAGAGCTAGGTGCCTTCAGCCTGGAGAAGAGAAGGCTCTGAGGAGACCTTGGAGCAGCTCCAGTGCCTAAAGGGGCTACAAGAAACCTGGAGAGGGGCTTTAGACAAGGGTGGGGAGGGACAGGACAAGGGGGAATGGAACTGGAAGAGGGCAGATTTACATCGGGCAATAGGAAAAATTCTTCCCTGTGAGGGTGCTGAGGCGCTGGCACAGGGTGCCCAGAGAAGCTGTGGCTGCCCCATCCCCGGCACTGTTCAAGGCTGGGTTGGACACAGGGGCTTGGAGCAACCTGCTCTAGTGGAAGGTGTCCCTGCCTGTGGCAGGGGGGTTGGAACTGGATGAGCTTTAATGTCCCTTCCAACCCAAACCAGTCTGGGGTTCTGTGATGACATACTATGGTCCTGCAAGGCTACATCTTGGGATGGTCACATTATCCTTATTACCAAAACAGATCTTGAAGCAAATAATGGCTGATGGCCTGGGTCCTACCCACAGGCTTTCCACTACGGGCTTTTCTTTGCCACCTGTGTCACACTATTTTGACTACAGTTAGTCTGTAATATTGGTATTTATAATCATGTGTCATGATTCTTCTAGAGTAAATGAAATTAAAATCTAGCAAATACATCAATCAAATGATTCAGCAGAATCCATAGTGCATTCATTCTGATCTGCCAGGATTTGGGGGTTTAGTGCTTTCTTAACAGAAGCATTTAATAGTCTTTCAAATCTGACTCCTCAGGAATAAAACATTTCTCAGGCTTTGATCTTTTAAAGGGTCTGGATTTCTCACAGATTTCTTTTCTGAGGATCTCCTAAACACTATTTTCTTAGTAGGCTGCTATTCCGCTGAACAGCCACAGTCAGCAAAGTACAGATAAAACAGTAGGAGTAATGTCTATTTTATTGTGAAACAAAGCAAGGAAACAAGGACATTCGGCTTTGCTCTAAACGTTAAGAAGCCTGTAACACACACTTACATTAAAAGCACCTGAAACCTCCAGATTATCTCAGGAAACAGATGAGAAAAGATGGTTACATTATATTTCTTTGCAGTGGCCCCAAAATACACAAAGCACACTGATGGGCAATCTTCCGACTGTAGGTATGTACAAACATTTACCTCTGACCACACATTTATATTACTGATGTAACAACTGGCTTCCAAACTGCTTATGTTATTGCTAATCCTTAGAAAGGGATCATGCTTTCTTAACACCTGTGTGAACCTTTATACTATGCACATGTACTTGGCGCTGACCTGAGATAAAGTACAGTAAGTTGCAGTGACACTGGTTTGAACTCAGTGTTTTAAAAGCTACCATATAAAATCACTATTCACCTGCTATAAATTGAATTCACCTAGGCAAATCATGATCACAAACAGTGCTGTTGCTGATAAAAATAACAATCACTGCTGAAAATCACAAGTAACTGCACAGAGGCAGGAATCCCCAAGAGGAAAGCATATATGCAAGTGTCATGCTTTACTGTGCATGCCTAAGGTTAAGGAGATTTGATATTGATAATCCACTTGAGAATTGGATTAACTCCAGAATAACCCCATAGCCTGTCCTGGGAGGTTTTGGCTCAGTGAAATCAGCAGGAATACAGTAAAGACCCAGTGGTCTAAAGAGCTTCTCCATGAGAGGTCCACGAAACACCAGACTGAAGCAGCTTCCCACCAGTCAGTTAATTTGCAGAGAAAAGAAACAAGTTGTTTTGCAGTCGTGAGAGATGTGACATTAACCATTAACCTTTAGTGTGCGCCTCAGCAGCATAACAGAATCACCGAGTCACAGAATGCCTTGTTGGAAGGGACCTTAAAGCTCATCCAGTTCCAATCCCCTGCCACAGGCAGGGACACCTTCCACTAGAGCAGGTTGCTCAAACAACCTTCAACACACAGTAAAACACGCACCAACACAGGTCCATGATCCCTGAAGATGAGGCCCATTGCACAGGCATTGGATATATATCACACTTACATTTAAACTGGACCAATCAGTTGTTACAGTGCCAAAGGACAGATTGGTTCTCTTCTCCCCCCATATTATATATAGGACTCTAAAAACAGAGCACCTAAAACTGTCCTTTAAATTTATCTCACTCCCAACAGTTATTTCCCAGTCCAGTGCCCTGCCAAACAAACCAGAGGACCTCAAAGATAACAACATGCTTTCCAAGTAGATATGACTGTTACATAGTGTAATATTAATATAGTCAAACAATATATTCAAAATTCTTTGTAAACTCACTCCAGCTTCTGGAACTTTTCTAATGGGGGCTCTCATTTTATCTGCTCTACGGTGGTCACTTATTTCAGCATGTAACCACGTATTTGAAGTTCTCTTTCAAATTCTTTGTTGCTGTTTCAAAAGTAGGCTCATCTTAAAAATATTAAGCATATTACAACAAACTGATATTGGAAATACCTTATTATACTGACTTATAATACTGAGTGGAACTTTTAGAAGATAAAATACTAAAGCTATTTTGCTGCTGCTCCACAAGGTTTGCTCACAGTTAGTTTACACCAAACCGGATGGTGCCCTGCCTCTGCTCCAAAGGAAAGAGTCACATACTTTAAAGGAGAGCTTGCCAAGTGAAAAAGTAAACAAACAATATCAACTCTTCCAAGCATTGATGCACGCTGGTAACTTAATTGGGTTTATAGTTTATAGTTTTGCTTTTTACAGTTTAATGCCTCTATGTTTTACAATGCGCAGACAGCCCCACCATCTATTTGAAGCAATAATAAACCAGTGATAAACATTCCCTGGTACCACAGTGTTTCTGCATCCCACCATAAAGACCCACTCTTCAAAGGAAAACTGAAAAATCAAAAGCAGGATAATACAAAAACTGTGATTACAACCTCCCATTCTAACACCATCTTCTTTCCCCTCTCAGCTGCACCTTGTCTGCAGCACTCCGGTGAAGAACATTCCTGCTTCCCTTTCTTCCCCCATTAACTATTTGCCCACAGAGATGTACCAAGTACTTACCATTCTCTCACACTAAAAGCCACTTTTAAGGTCTCTGTATACTTCATGATATCCCTCCCTCTCAACCATGAAAGAGGAGAAGCCAGAACCAATTAGCATTCATCCCTCAACCAGTACAAGGGACATATGGGAGTGGATGAAAGCCATGTACCAAGCTTCTTTCTCCTCTTTTACTTCCTCCATACCCCAAAGTCAAAGTTGGAGTGACTGAGGACAGCCATTGCCTACACCCTTCTCTCTGCTCTTCAGTTTTTCCACTATTTCACCTTCTGGATGAGCAGAGCAGACCCAAGGAACAGCTTTCAGAGGAGAAGAAACAGCAATTCCTACTTCTCTTTTCCCCATTCCAGTGCCAGTGGATACTTTACCTCCTGGCACAAAGATTATAACATCTTCAGCTTGAAGCCAGCTTCCATTCCACATTTACCTGTATCTTTCCTGCCTGCCAGAGGCTGTGGTAGCTCTGAGGGGCTGTTCTCACTGCTTGCACGGTGGAAGGCAAGCCATGCTGCTGTCCTGCTTCAACCCTGCCTGGGAAGAGGACTGCCTTTCTCCCTGAGTTGTTTGATTAAAATACCAAGCTTGTACAACTGGAAATGACAGACACAGGAGAGGAAGTTTCAATCACATACAGAACAAAAGCAGGATTCCCTGTAAACAACAGTGTAGCCACAATATGCTCTTCCCACTCAGAGCCAGCACTGTTCATTATCACAGAGTTACAGAGCAAGTGACATCTTTGCTCCAATTCCCCTGAACAATCTTCATGCTACTGACTATGGATACAACCACACAGGAAAACACAAAGTTTCATTATTTCCCTCTACTTAAAGCTGATTTCGCTCACTTTTCCTACGAGGATCCAGTAACAGCAGGAACTGCAAGGAACTGCAATCCTGTTCTTGTTTATTAGATAACAGATAACAAAGAATGTAGCTGGAGGGGGAGCACTGAGCCCTATGGGGGTGAATTCAGTTTCTCTAGAGGATGCTATGTTAACACAGATTAATGCTAAACCACTGATGCACTACTAAGCAAATCAACTTGGATTGCTCTCAAACACTGGCAACAACTTGTCACACAGCAAATGGAAATGTGAAACGGGAAGCCACAGGTTAAGATGACCTTAAATGTTCAGATATTTCAAGTAAAGATGTGGCAGTGATTAAATTGGAGAAGCTGCCAATAGGCAAAGGATGAAGAACTTGTCCTAATTGATTACTTTTTCATTTTAAATGTAATTAAAAAAACCCCAATCAAGATAACTGTGTATTTGCAGAAGCAAAGATTATTAGAGCTTAACACAGGGAGTTCCAGCTATATTTCTTACTCAAACAAACCCACAGCTCAGTATTTTTCACAGGCACATTTGTCTGTGCTTCTCAGGACAATGCAGAACACATCTTCATTTGACAACCCCTTGTTCTTGTGAAGATTGACTAAATCCCTCACTTACCTCCATTGTTCTAGCTTTAACAAACCTAATTCTATTAATCTTCTCTCAAGTTCTTTTTCCCTAATGCTATTTCGCTATGCTTCTTGCTGCTCCTGCTAATTTCCTTCCAATTTAGCAGTACCTTTCCTAAACTGCAATGTCCAAACCTAGAGACAGTATCCAGCAGCATTCTCATCAGTAACAGAGAAAAATTATCTGCCTTGCTGCATATATCTCCTGTTAACGTATCCCAGAAAAAGAATGGTTTTTTTTTTAGAACCAATATTATACAGTCCATCTACGTTTACACTGGAATAAGTATCATTACCCTCCATATACTTTTCTGGAGTACTGATAGTTATTTTCCATCTGTTTTCTGTGCAAACCCAACACTTCCCACTTTTGGGCTCTGAAATTCAACTGCATGCTTTCAGACTATCTAGCTGACCTACTGTGAGTTCAGACATTGTCCTGCAGAGAATGACATCATGCTCCTAAACCTGGATCACCACAAACTTTAAAATCATGCTCCCTATTCACTATGTCAGTATTAATAAAAAATAACTATAAAAATAGAATTACAGGGACTGAGGCCAGAAGAGATTGCTCAGTTGAAAGAATCCTTTTGAATAGCTCTCAAAAAGAAGAACCAGCTCATCTGAAGTACATGAACAGTCTGTTCAGCACCTCTCAGCATCTAAAGAGTTCCACCTGCTACAATGCCAGCAGAATCTGGATTTTTCTCTCTCATATCAACACTTACCACATTCAAGATTGCTCAGCTTTGGGAACCTGACAAGCGCACGGGGCACCACTAAAATCCTATGGCTGTAGATCATGCTTAGTACACAGTCTCTGGGGAGCTACTATGAACACTGTTAGAGAGTAAGATCAAAGATTAAAATAGGAATTATTTTGCTCCATCTGTACTTTCTTTCTTTCTGTCCAGTTAATAACATGGACTAATAAAGGAACTGCAGTTTTCAGGGTGATTGGGAGCACTCCTTGGTACCAAGAATGGAAAATGACAATGGGGCACAAAACAATGCCCGTTCTTTTCCCTGGCTGGGGGCTCCAGTTTTCTTGCAAGAAAATCCTACAGATGCAAGCAAGCTGATGTGTGAGAACTCCAACATAAAACAGTGGGGCAAAGATTCAAATGCTTATGTTGCATCTAGTATGTCACAATTGGACCTCTTATTTCAAGTCTGTCAAGCCCAATCCTCTCAAGAGCACCCTACCTCTGTGTCTACCCTCATATCATCATGTTGATCGCTTGGACCCCTTCTCCCTGCAATACATACACAGAAAAATATCAGACCTTCTTTTCCATAGACCACCATTTCTCATAGAATAGATAATTCCAGTTAGAAAGGACCTACAGTGATCATCTGGTCCAACTGCCTGACCACTTCAGAGCAGACCAAAATTTAAAGGATATTAAGGACCTGGCATTAAGCCCTGCTGAACCTCATACAGTTGGCCCTGGCCAATTGATCCAGCTTGCCCAGATCCCTCTGCAGAGCTTTCCTACCCTCAAGAACATCAACACTCCTGCCCAACTCGGTGTTGTCTTTAAAATTACTGAGGGTGAACTCAATCCCCTCATCCAGATCTCTGATAAAGATGTTAAATACAACTAGTTCCAGTACCAAGCCCTGGGGAACACCACTTGTGATCAGCCACTAACTGCATTCAACTCCATTCACCACCACTCTTTGGACCTGGCCATCCAGCCAGTTTTTAACCCAAAGAACAGTAAACAGGGTCTCAATGCTCCATAAATGTTCCTGCACAACCAGTCTGCAACCTGGCTCACCACTTAGCTGTTTTCATGCTCTCTAGATCCCTCCCATGCCCTTCTCAACCTTTCAGGTTCCTCCAGTCTTTCTTTACATCCAACTGATCCAACACAAGCAGCCACCCTCACAAGCAGTGCTTTAAATTAAGACTGTTACACAACAGTTGCTAAACTCACACAGGAGGCTGGTTAGATAACATGGTACATATCTCCCTCAGGTGTATGCCACTGTCACATCTAAAGAGTAATCCATTCGGAGGGATGCATAAGGTGTCACCTGTACAAGCAACACATCATAGTATTTCATACAAGAAGCAACATCGCAGAGTTCTAAGCCAATTTTCTCTTTAAAATTCCACTGCTCTCTTGCAATCAAATTTCACCTTTTGCTATTCCTGAAGATTAGATATTTTTCCACAGAATCCTTTGTGCCGGAGCCTGGCCTCCAGAGAATCAAAGCCACGTTCTCAACCAGGCCTTCTAGGCTAAGATTTTGCTGCAGCAAACCACGTTTGCTGCCAATCCCTCTTGTGGGAATTACCACATCCACTAGAAACAAGGGGGGAAATTGGCTCAGCAGTCTTTGGCCAAATGAACTCAAGGGAAATGCAGACTGAGGGGTCTTTCAGTGATTCAAAGCCTCTTTTGAACTCCTCTTTAAGTTTTCTTCAACTATTAAATAGCTTTTAACTGTCAGCACCATGCCACCTCTTCACCTGATGAGACAAGTTAAACCTTCAACATTCCCCGTATGAAGTAGATGGAATTTCATTTTATGAGTGTAAAGAAAAGCAGGTCACAGGTTAAATTGTTGAGAATCAAAAAATTCATTTCCTTAGTATCAAATAGCTCTGCACTTGTTGAGAATTCCTCACCTTCTAAAAACAAAACATAGGCCTTTCCTGATGGTTATGATTCCAATGATAAGCAGCAAGGAAAATAGTTGGAGTCGCCAAATGCCATAAACAGGGTAATTCCTAATTTCTGTTTGTAGAGCCAAACACAGACAGCAAACTGTCTTTCAGCAGAGTATATAATCTGCTTAATCTTGTAGTACTTGAAGCACCATAATCCTCAAGCAGACACATGGCCTAAGACAGACTTGTGTGGTTTGCATCTTTAAGTCGCACACAGCTTTACAACCAGGCTGTTTTCAACAACCACTGTGCTATTTTTGTTCTAAGCAGGCGAGTTTCTGATTCCAAATGTTGTAATAAGTGAAGCTGAGACACCAGACACCGTGCAGCCTTTCAGCTAGCCCTGGAAAGCAGGACCACCATAGCCGTTCTATTGAATAGGAGCACCCAAAGTGCAGGATGAAAGGACAAAAGCCCCAGTGATTACTTGCACTACCTATTGCAGCACAAAGCTAACCAGAACCTCTCCCACTGTCTTTGTGACTGCTTACAAATGAGTGAAAATCTGCAAAACTGCAGATTTCTAGATTGATTTAAGCCCCATTAAAACTAGAAGACAATTGCAAAAAGGTGGCTGGCTCCCAGTCTGCTACAATGGCAAGGTACTTCTTTGGAGTCCTGCATGGATTGATCACATAGCTGGTCACTGCCTATTCAGTTCATTTTCTGTCTTAAACTGTGATTTATGAAAAGGCCTAAATTGCCTCTAGAAGCTTTCTCCAGAATACCAATGTGAAATGCTGGGAGGGGGCTGGCAAGGCATAATGAGACGTTTTTTCTGGTTCACAGCCACATTATACATTTGCCTCATGTTTTAGCTATATCTTAATTGCATTTTACTTGTTAAATTAATTACTCAGAAGCAGTAATTATCCAAAAGAGCACATGGGGTTTGTCCAGTATTACTCTTAGAGTGTGAAATTCATTGGGTACAGAGCTGACTAGCTAGCAGCTGTTTGCACAGAAGAGTGTTTTCCAGTACTGACAAAATGACAAACGTGAAAACACATCTTTGAAAACTCCTTGTCTGTCACATACAATCACTGAATATTAACATTTTAAGGAGATGGGCAGAATGACCACTTTGGAGCAATTTTCTTGATCTGCTAAGTACAGGCAGAATTCCAGGGCATTCATAATTTGAGTTACCAAAACTGAGATCCATACAGCAAGCCCTACAAGAGAATATTTCTGAACTTAGCTGAATATTTCAAATCAACATTTACAGCCAATTCCATAGATTGAAGCTTCCAGAAAACTGCTCTTTGTTATTATTGTTGTTGCTTTTTAATAGATTGTAACAAGTCAGTTAAGCTGATGGATTCCCAAGGTAAGTTCGTCCACCACTAATAGCTCCATGAAGGAATAAACCAGTGTCCAATGTTAACTAAAACCACAAACCGAGTTTTAGGACCTACTGGGAGGAACAAAGAGCCCTGTTGTGACTCTGTACATATTAACCATGTTATGTTACGTGTTGAATTCCACAATTATTCAAGAGAATTAGAAAACTAAAGGATGACCAAAGGCATGGACCGGCTCCTGCACAAAGGTCATCTAAATAAGTTACGGTACCTGGATAAAAGATACAACAGAATAATAAACTCACAAGTGACAAGAAGGTAAGCACAGACTTTCAATCACCTCTTCCAACTCAAAAATGAGGTAGCATCAAATGAAGCTCCTCAGCAATAGGTTTAAAACAAAAAGGGAATATAGCTTCATAAAACCAATAGGAAGGCTCTGGAACACACTACCACAGGATGTTGTGCTTTCACAAGGTACTTCTCTAGCTTGAGTACTTCTACAATTTAAGGCCCCCCTTGTCCCAGAATGACCACATTGGATGGAGGTGGAGCTCTCTCATCAACTACTTTTGACTATCCGGATTCTAATTTAGCTTTTTATTCTTCCTTCCGTCTTCTCTGTCAGTGATACAAGTATTTCTCCACACCTGAGCACACCTGCTGTCATAAAGCATCTTGCTGCTACACTAAAAATAAGCTAACTGCAAAGCAATTTAGCCTATTCACCAACTAGGAACCAAGATCCGATGCCAGCCCTCACTTACCCAGATCCTCGGGAGTGTCAAATAACCGCTCACATAAGTAGTAGTCATCTGGATTCAAGTAGGGCAGTTGCTTCAGCAAGCTCTGCTTAGGAATGAGATACAAGACCTCGGCAATATCCCCATCCTCAATAATTGACAGCCGTTTGACTGAATTTCGGAATTTCACCTTTTCCAGCACCAATTCCTCAGGTTTACTTGATCCACACAGCTTCCTAAAGCTGTTTAAGATGGGAAAAGACGGCATTTCAATTTGGAAGGTGCTAGTTCATGCAGTCAGACTACTACTCACAGCACACTGCCCTTACCAATCCTTCTCGTTTTCTCTTACCCAGCAAAGGAGATTAAGGAAGATATATTTTTAGTGATTATCTTCAAGAGATTATGACAGTATGCTTGATCAGGTGACTGCCATCTAAAACTATTGTCATCAGTTGCAACTCATCCCCGGGAATACAAAAATCAGGAGCAAAACCATAAAGAGTATCTGGAAATCAGATTAATATTCAGGACAAGAGACAGAACGTAACTGAGTTACGTAAGAGGATTAGTTTAAAAATCAAAAAACCTTGCTGTGTCAAAAATCTTATTATGGAAGAATCAGCATCATAAGCTACAAATGCACATCTGTGCGTTTCATCTGCCATGCCCCTGTTCCATTCCAGGTCTGTATGTATGCTAAGGTAAAAAGGTTATAGTAAAGGTAGAATATGTTGGTTCTCCTTTTTGAGGAGCATACAAAGGCTGGTTAGCACTGCTTCATAAGCAGATCTCTTTGGAGAAATCCCTTCTGCAGCTTTCACTGCCTATTCCAAACAAAAGCACTTAAGCTTTCCCCTAACTATTACTCATTGGTTTGCTTGTGTTCTTCCTCTCCACTTCCCTGTGTAGCTGACAGGAGAAGCTTTGCAGACACGGTGCCAACCCTTCCTGCTTCACTTACGAGAGGTATTTACATTAATCCAATTCCAGTGACTTGCTAATCTAATCATCTAATGAATATTTCTCCCTGGTTAAAGGCAAAGTTAATCATCAACAGGGCATGGGAAAGTCACAGAAAATTCCAAAGCAAAAGATAAAAAAAGAAATAAAGCCAATGAAATCCAACCTAAACCAACATTCATCATGTGAAAGACAGTAGGGTAGACCCCAGACCAGGACCTGCTCAGATGCAACTTCGGCTTCTTTACTCAGCCAAACTCACAGAGACAATTGCCCAGAGAGTGTTTGGCCCAGGCTTTCAGTTCCCCTCACCATACAGAATTTAGCTATAGCTACAAAATGACTTGGTGCAGTAACTGCAGTAAGGCTTTTGCTAAATTAGAAGGTGAAAAAACTCCACCAATAGACTTACTGAGCAGAGTGAGATACAGTCATTTAATTCTTCCCCCTAAACCCACAGTTCAAATACTGGCTACAGATAGGAAACGGCCTTGAAGACTGCTTCATTTATTATTTTAAAGAGGAAATGTCCCACAAACCCAGACTTTGATCATTTATTATTATACACCTCCTATGAGGTCAATTGCTTTTTATTTTTCAAGTAGTGCAACTTCTACGGGATCTTGAAGACAAGCCTGAAATCACGGTCCCCCATAAACAGCCATTCTCCTGGGTTTAAAATCAATCCCAGACACAGTAAAACAAAGCCAGAATAAATCTGCACCACGGTACTAATTTTAATGGGGTGATGCTAATGTATATTTGAGGAAGAGCTGAGCTGGCTCAATAAATATAGCAGCTCAAGTTCTGCCTTAGAGTACCTCTATCAGATCAGAGACTTCAGCAAATACCATGTTTTAAGCATTCCCCCTAGGAAATTCTGCTTTGCATCAATTTTCCAACCTCTCCTAGGTTTCCCAACCTGCTGACCTGCACACCACAGCCACTTGGTGGGAAAGACAGATCTGAACCTTCAGATGCTTCTACCACTTCAGCTGAAGGTGGGTTACCCTCAGTGCTTAAGGTAAAAAGATGGCTCATAGGCAATGGCCGGATGCCCTGTCACACACGTATTTATCAGTTTCATGTTAGAGTTGTCACTGAGTGAAGGAATTTGACATCTGACAACAGCAGATGTGACAACAGCGGATGTCAAATCCAACTTCATCAACACGTCAAGGGGGACTTTGCCCTTTGAGGTCTGTGAGGCAAAAGCCCACGTTGCCCTGAGATTAACTGCTGCAGAAGTTAATCCTCAGGAAGCAGAAAGGTGAGCTCTGCAGTAACTTTTTGGAGTGTTGCAATAACCACTACAGCGTGGCTGCCTCAATCCTGGAAGGAAAGCTTGTCCTTTGCTGGAGTCTGGATGTGCTGGTTTAAGACTGACTCCAAGCTTCCTGTTGTAGTCACATGGATTCCAACCTTCCAGCTACATTCACCTAGACAGTCCTTACATCAGCTAAACTAGTATGACCTGTTCTGTAGCAGTAGGCAGAAGAAACCACCATCTTCTCCCATATAATCAAACACCATATAAGCCTCTATCAATTCCTTTAACTCACAGTTTGCCCAGAAGAGCTGCAACCGAGCAATAGAGGTGCAGGCCATGCAGGGATCTGTTTCTGCACTTGGTAAGCTCCTGCGGTGTTAGTTTGGGAAGCAGCAGAGATTAGGGGTCCCTATCCCACACTATGTCCATTACAGAAGCACTGTGACTGCTGTAGAAGGGTCCAGTGTTATTTCAAGTAGCGAAGGGCAATCCAGTCTCCTTCTGCCACCAAGAGGCATGGGATTGGTGGGGAAACATGGGAACAGCTCAAAGACCACATACTAGCTGCTGCCTGTAACACAAAGCAGTATGATTTCTTTTGCTAGTGTTTTTTAAGCCCAGGATATATCTTTAAGAGCCTCCATCCTGTTCACGTGCAATCACAGAATGTCAGGTTGGAAGGGACCTCAAGGATCATCTGGTCCAACCTTTCTATGCACAGCATGACCTAGACTAGATGTCTCAGCACCCTGTCCAGTCAAATCTTAAGTGTTCAACATTGGGGAATCCACAACTGCCCTGGGAAGATTATTCCAATTGTTCGCATTGTGAAAATTTTTCCTCTCATATCCAACCAGACTCTTCCCAGGAATAACTTGTACCCATTACTCCCTGTCTTTTTCTACATGTAAAATAAAAAGGACATAAAGTAGAAGTGACCAAAACAAGACCAGGAAGCACCAGAGCAGCTTCCAAGTCAGATGAAGGGCTGTTCAGAGCAGTTAGCTCTGAGGGTCAGTTCCATGTGTCCAAGGTAAAGGACAAGGTCTGAGACAGCCTTTTACAGAGCATTGTTACCAGGCACTGGAATTTAGCCTTAGCCAGAATCAGACAATGGCAATCTCCTATGACTTATGTCAAGCACTCAATTAAGAGGAAAAGATTGATTTCTAATATTCTTGCTGAAGAGAAAATGAAAAGGCAAAAAAGACAAAGGCAAAACCCTGTCCTTATGTTTCTTGAAATACATTCTCAGAAACCCAGGGCAGCCAACCTGTAAGTAATCATAGAATGGTCCAAGTTGGATGGGACCTTAAAGCTCATCCAGTTCCAACCCCCTGCCACGAGCAGGGACACCTTCCACCAGACCAGGTTGCTCCAAGCCCTATATTGAGGAAATTTCTTCAGTATCTGCCAAATAGCAGAATACTTTTAAATCACTGCCAATGCAAAGATATGCCTAATCCAAGTATTTAGAGCTGGGGGCTCCAGCCTTCACAGAGCACAGTGTGAGGTATAGGTACTTCCCAGACTGCCAGTTTTCACACAGAACTGGGTATGAGACAGGAATTAGGTAGAATGGCTATTTCAAATGTTTTATCTCACTGCCAGCTTTATAAATACTTTATTTATAAATACTTTCAGCTATCCCAAGACCATTTCCTATTCAATCCCCTATGAATTCACCAAACTAATGGGCTACCTGCGTGATAAAAATACATATATATTTCATATACAACCAGGAATAGAGGCTTCTGTACTAATGTTACTAGAACAGAGTTCACAAGAATTGTGACTGCAATCCACAAATGAATTGCACAACAGAATAGCAGGCACTGAATAGTAGCAAAAATTAGACACTGAGGGACAAAAATAAGAAATACCCCTTCGTCTTCCTGAGTAACAGAGGATTAAAGTGGCCCTTCAGCTAAATAAAAAGCAGGTATGTCCAGTGTACTAATGCTCTCTGTAATTGTTTGGACCGTCAGAATTAAGCTTCCTACAAATGCATTTCAGTGAGACTTTATTCTTGTCTTGAAAGCAACACAAATTCCAACCAAAACACCCAGGAGATTGAAATCAGTCATACCAGATCAGAAAGAACTGAGCTGCAAAGACACATCAAAATAAAACCCTGGGAAACAAGGTAAAATGAAATCTTTCTAAGGAAGAGCAAGCACTGGATGTACTTACACCAAGAAATATAGTTATTCAAACGATAAAATAGCTAAAACACCAAGTGAGATTAAGAAAAGGTCATTCCAACATTCAAGTTCACACACATGAAAAAGAAACAGAAGCTTTCTAATCGTGGTAAAATCACTCCACACACACAGCTTTTTCACTCTTGACACACAATTTACTTACTCAAGGCTGCAGGCTGAGCTGCACTCAGCTATTTACTGTAAACTTGAGGAAACACTTCATCCACGTAACGGAGATAAAACATCCACATGCACATCTTTAATTTCTTTACCTAAACGTCCAAAACAGGCAGTCATCTTCTGGGCATACTGACACAAGCTGTTCTCCCAGTAGGGTTCCTCACCAAGGACCTGCTCGCTCATTGCTTCAGAAGGAGCTGCCTTTCTCTGCAAAGTCAACCAACTACTGCTTGCTTGAGACTGATAAGACAACAGAGCTTCCTCTTCCAATTTATCACCATTAATAATTCAGGTACTACATAAAATCTGCTGAGCTTTAACAACCGGTAGTGCAAAGCTACTTTGTGGCTTTTGAAGTAATCATATCTTAAGTCTTTAAAAAGTATCTCAGCTTATTATATTCCAATAGCTTACAGAAAATACTTTGAAATTGCAGCAAAATCCATTCTCTTGCTGCACGAGCAGAAATGCCTTTGGGGTTATGCTCAGATCAGCAAGACATCTAAAACAGTCACCCAGCTCAAACCCAGAAACAGAAGTACCAATGCTAATGAAATGTCATAAGATACCCCAACAAGCAGACAAGACCACTGCTCTAAGAGCACCACTAGTTCATCTTACAGCATCACACACCACTTCTCAACACCATGCACCTTCTGGAGACTGAAAACAAAACAAGAGCCCGGGTGCTAATATCATCATGTTCTCTGGTACTTTCCAGCACAACATATTTCAGAGTAACCAAGGCACCACAGCCAGGAGCAACAGGGTGGAGGTCTTCTCTCAGCTCACTCACAGGGGCAGGAGCACATCTGATCTGGTTATCATGGCTGATAAGAAAGTACAGGAGAGCTGACACAGCAGGCCTGCTCCCAGCCAACCACAATGACCACACATGCCTGTTTCTGATCTGCTTTCCAAAGACTAAAGCAGAGCTCTATTGGGCTGACTAGGGGAGAAAGGGCATAAGAAACTCCACTACAAATCACACAATTGATGACACCTGCTTAGCTATTCACTTGCAGCAGGCTTTGGCTATACTCTCTTAATCCCAGTGACCATTACCCGTGAAGCATAGGTGTTCCTCATAAACACATATGCTCCTTGTCTAACACACTTGGTTTTTCTCAATTCACTTAATACTGCTTCCTCACTAAGATCATATCCACTCATGAAAACATATTTAGTAGAGATCATATGACTAGTGATGTCCATATTAAGCAGTTATTACTAAGTAGACACTTTAGATGCTAGTATATCAATATATAAATTTTATAAATATAATAAATATAAATATATATAAATTTTGCTCACAACAGATTGAAAAAGCTTGGTTATTAATATTTAATATAATTTCAATAATTTATGGTCTATAAAAGCATAAGATAGTCTAAAAATAATTCAGAGAGCTGTCATCTTTTATTGTGCTAAAAGCCATAGATATATGAATTTTACAGTTTGCAGGTCTCTACCAAGTTAATTACTGGTTTCATCCCATACAAGGTTCTACAAGGTAAGCTATATGACTGCGTGGGGCAAAAGGAACACAGAGACCACAGGGCATCTCTATACTGGCAAAAAGAGTGGCTTACTGAAAAGGGGTGATTTAGATTACAGTGGGATCAAAAGTAAAATGGTTTGTGTTATAATCAGCTGAACAACCAACTTAAGCACAAGTCTCCCATCTAGGCTTGTTATCAAGCTGACAAGCCAAGGTTTTTTCTTCACTGCTATTAGAATTGACATTTAACTATTCCACCCAAAACACCTGGGGTTTAGCACACATATGCAAAACACAGTATTGAAGACAGTCACGAAGTCTGTCAAGTCCATGAAGCCTGGGAGTGTCTGTATGGAAGGATAGGAGTGAGTTCATCTCTGAACAGGATGAAGCTACATCTGTATCATCTTCCAATGCATCAAACATTAACTCTTTGAAAACACATCCGGGGATCTCCTGAGGTGGTACACTGCAAGTTGGGTCTCAGTTTGATACATTAACAGCCAGATTTGCACCCACAAACTATTTTGTTAAACTAACTCAGAAACAAGAAAGCAAATGTTATTTTCTGCATTGATTCCTTCTTGGTGCTCATTCCAAGACACACATGAAACATCACTTTGCCCTTTATTCTTCTGTTACAACCTGCAACCTAGAAAAAACCCAAGAGCAAACACAACTACGTTTCTATCTCAGGCTTAACTCAGACCACATGGTGACAATTTCCTTTCCCAACTGATGACATTTGCAAAATCTTTCAGCTGAATTAAAGCATTGTGCTCAGCTTCCTGTTATCAACTATGTATGATAACTTTCATGGCACATGAGCCTTGATAACAAAAGCCCAGCTTTGCACTGCATTGTAAAGCAGGAGAGGCAGCATAACAAGCTCTTGGGAATGCTTTTCCCTTTGCTGTACATTCAGAAACTGACTCTGACTCACTTCCCGAAACCCCTGCATCCACCAAGTTTATCCTTCACAAAGCAGTGCTCCTGAAGATTAAACAAACAAAGATATCTAAACAATATGCCCAAGATTACATCTAATCATCTTTTTGTTGGACAAAAGGCAGAACAACACCAGCCGTTTACCATCATGTGCAATTATTAGGTGAGCTAAAATAGCACATATTAAAATCAATCACCCAGATGAAATATTTAAATGATGATAGGAAAAAAACCCACAATAATGTTAGGTAGTTACTGTCTACTGCCTTTGGAAGCTGTAAACATTCTTTTCAAGCTTTTGGTATAGGTCCCTAATAGGGATCAGGTACACATGCACTGGAAGTGAAAGAATGGTTTAAATCAGTTTTATAACTACAGCATTTCTGTACTGGATAATCCACTTCTGCTAAGAATACTGCAAATAAATAACCATAAATTGGTTTTTAAAAGCATCTATTAAAACTTATCTCAAAGCAGGAAACAAAACCATCTGTAGAACTTCATATTTACTAGCATAAACCAAAATATTAACTCTTCCACATTACTGTTCTGTGACACTTGATAAAAACCCCTCAACAGCTTTCACTTTGCTTGTAATTCTCAAACTCACCAACTGAAGCACTTAAAATCTGCCAAAGATTTCTGTAAGAGTTAAAATCTGACCAAAAGATTTCTCAAATGATTTTTCTGCCTTCTGCAGGGAACTGGCATCTGTGAAGGTTTAAAGCTAAAGCAGAGACACAACCAAAATCCCAACCTGTGATACAAAAAGGGCAGTGCCTTTGGAGGCAGAAAACTGAAAATCCATATATTCTTGATCTGCCAAAGGAACCAAATGAGTTGGCTTCATCATTCTCCTTACCACCATTTGGTCTTTACATGAAATGAATTCTGCAATCAGTTCTGGCTATAGCTGTCCTTTAACAAAGCAACAAAAACCCCTGCATTTACGGAAACTTGCAGTGTCCCTCCTTTTTAACGCCTGTGCCTAAAGGCATTTTCACCTAGGTCTCCATTCCTTGGTGCACTGTTCATGGCTGGCTACCGCTGTTACCCAGAAACGAAGAGCAATCTCCGTGGCACTGCATCTGCAATGCCCATTTATTTCCCTGTTAGTCACCGAAGGCCTCAGGTACACCAAGACAAGTCCTAGTGAAGAACATCACCAGCATCTAGATGAATTACTGCCACATCCAGAGCAGTCTAGAGACAGCCTATTCCACCCTATTTAAATAAGCAGCAAAACTATTTGCTGGAATCCATTTTTAGCATTTAATGCCATTACAACTATCAAAGTAAGTATTTGCTTCTTTAATCAATTATTCAAATGATGAAAAAACAGTGATGCTAATAAATAGTAAGAAAGTAAAACTGAAGGGCTGGAATGCTAACCTGGGATTTGAGAAGCACAAAACCTCTGCACTCCCACAGACTTGCCTGAGCCATTCCCTTAATCCCTTTCATTGTGTTTCCCTGTATCACCTTCCCCCTCACAAGGGATTTGTAACAATAGGTACATTAAAGACTGAAGTTTTCAGATTCTGTGATAATGGATACTATAGAGGTACCACAGATAATAACAGTGGGGAGAAACTGGTCAGCATTAAAAAAACAGGCTATCTAAAGCATAGCTGAGCGCTTCTCCTTGATCTTAATTACATTCCAACATCATTACCATATTTCTTAATGATGTTCCAATACACTTATTTGAGACTAAAGGTGCTCATTTTCCCTGCAGAATCATGTCACCAGATAAGGCAAACATAACTAACTCTGTACCACTCTGATGTGAAAATTCCATCTTTAGCTATCCTGCCCCAAACAAGCAAAATCGCTCCTAATCTGATTGCTGTGACTAGAAGAGTGCAGTTATCAGCATATGACAAAAGGCATGATTCAACCAAAGGCTATTTACCTTAATTTATCAATCCCAATGTTTATCTCAGACTAGTCATGGAAAAAAAATCTGTCCTTGACTATTTTGAGGCACAAAATCACAGTGTGCATTAATGGATCCATCTATTGCATTATTACAAGATGAGGTGGCTCAGCATTTTATTTCCTGGCAGTACAAGGCTAATCTATTGATCTATAATGTCAAGAAGAATGAACTATATATTCTTACAGCAAACCCAATCCTTTTTACTTACATACAGGAAAAAAAAAATCCAACAGTAATTGCTGACAACTGATGCAGTTTTGTAGGTAGGATGTAGTGAGAGCTATATGAACTATAAAAACGGCTGCACCCTCAGGCTCTGTATGATTGAACAACTCACTCGCCAACACAATTCAAGTGCTTGCCTATCTCAAAGCTTATAAATAATCCCACGACTTCCGTGGGGCTGAGCACTGTGCTTGAAGTTAAAGAGACGCCTGAGCCACTCGAGGGAATAATTAGCAAGAAGGATCCTACCAGAAGCTGGCAGTCCTTCAGATAGTCAGTCGGGAACTGTTCTTTTTCCCTACTCCTCAGCAATGTTTAGGTATCGTGTATTTAAACAGAACAAAGACTTTAACTGTAATTCCTTTAATCACTTTTTTTCTTTACTTTTCCTTTCTTGAACTTTGACATTTTTCTCCGAGCTGAAAGGAGAAACCCTTTGTAACATTCTCTTCACAACATAGACTTCACAGTAACTGAGACAGGAGTAAGCTGGGAAGCAGAGATCAAAGTTGAAGGCTCAGTGCTCTTTCAATCCTCGTATTTATTTCTTGTGCCTTTATAAAGAGCTGCGCATTACAAGCATGATATCAAAGAAAGCAACACTCCTCTTGTTCTGTATTAAACTGGATATTATTACACTAGCTCTCCTGACAAGTCACACAGTAACAGAAATATACACAGCAACTTTACTCGCATGCTGCACAAAGAACTATATTAGAGGAAAATCTTCCCTAGGTCACTGCAGGCCTTCCTGAACATCTTAAGTTAACATTCCCCATTCTCTCCTGACAGTACATCTTCTACTGCAGCTGTAGAACCAGCACACATGATTGGATAAAGAATTAACTATTCTTGCTGGATCAAACTCTCAAGGTCTCCAACATCATAATCATTTTTAGAGCATGGCATAACTGTAAAAGGAAAACTTCTGCAGTCATAATGCCCTCTCCTAGCTTCAGTGAAGAGATTCCATCCTCATACTATAAGGACTAATTTAAGTACCTACCAGAAGCCAGTATAAACTTTTTTGTCAACGTCCATCACAACTAAGAATAGGAGGTTACCTTCCTATATAGTGGAAAGTATGGCACTGCTGCGGGATGCCAGAAATGACATCAGATCAGTTCAGCCACTGCCAACATTCCTACTAAAATCAGCTTTAAATATGCTGTGTTGGCTAATCATTGTTTTGCAATTAAATAAACCCTACGGCACTGCTGAAGCCTTCCTCTTGTGGTCAGCACTATCTTCTGGTTAAATCAGCTGCACGCACACACAAGTGATCAAAAGCTCTGTTCGAAACTAGAAACTGCCTGTTAAGCAAAATTATGACTAATAGCACCTCCCTTCTCACCCAGCAATCACATTCTGTACGGGCAAAAATACAGCGTGGACATATCTGAAAATACATTGATGGGGCAGGTGAAAGACTTGGAGTTCAGTTCAATTTATTCATGACAGGAAATGACATATAATGTACTATGTAAATATTGGTATCTGATAAAATGAGGTTCTGGTCCTCTTGGGTATCTCATGGTCTCATTTTGCTTGTTTTTTTCTTGATAGTTACGAGGAACCTACTCAAATAAGCTCCATAACCTGGCACGACAGGACAAGCAACAGCCAGAGCAACACAGCAAACTCCCAAAGCTGACAGGACATTAAAAGGAGAAACATGTCCTTCCCTTGACGACAGGTACAGCTGGGTTTGCTCTTTACCAGTGCCACTCAACACAGAACAGGCCTTATCTTACAGTATTTCCCTGACGTACAACGTTGTGAAGCTGTGCCTGTCAAATCCTACGAGAGTTATTCAGAGATAGTACTAAATCAAGAGTCTTGATCCTGCAGTGGAAGTGGAGGGCATTTGGCATGTAGCAAGCTACAGTTTTCAAATAGAAAGTAGGAAATAAGGTCTTACGATACTGGGAAAAATCATGCCAGTGTCTCATAAACTATAGAAATGCTAAATGAGTCCAAGTAAATAGCCACAAAGAATCTAAGACCACTACATCAACTGCTTGATTGATATTTACCATCCTGTATTTGCAAGAATGACTTGCAGCAGTATTTCTTCAGCAAGAATTTCTTGATCTTATCCTGCTACTGCGTTACCAAATGCCACCTATTGAGGTTATGAGTTAGTCATGTGTACTGTGGGCTACCAACAAGAGTAGTTTTTCCACCCAAAGAACTTTAAACAAAAGCACAGTTTTTAAATAAACTGTAACTAAACCATAATGTAAGTCAGGATGGTCCTGCCCACCTTGGAGAGAGAATCTGCTGCTGCATTCTTAGTCATCAGAGTCTTTATACTTCCTGGTACTTAAAATACATTAAATGTTGCACCTAGACAGTTACTGCACAATGGGAGGTCTGATTCTTCAGTTTATGTAGAGTGCAAACGGCTAGTGAGTACTAGGAGGCTGGTTTGTTTGGAGTTTTTAATATGTCAACACTCCCTCAGTGCAGAGCGAAGCTTAATTTTCTCTTACTTGTGTTGACATTACCTCCGTGGCACTTGTTTGATATACAGATTTAGCACTGACACAAATCAATGCCCAAAAACCAAAATCCCTTTTCCATGCAGTTCGCCTTCCACAGCCCTTCTGGTATTAACACCCTTTACACACGTACATATTTTTTGGTAGAGGTTTTATCCTGGTATGATTTAGGAATAGCTCCACAACTGAGAATAGCAAAACAGCAAATAAAGAAAGTGGGCAAGCCAGGCAATCTGTCAGGCTGTGCTACTAAAAATTGACTTACGAATGCTTCTTCTAGCAGCACTGAGCAGTATTTTCAGATGAATCAGTTAAAACAGGTGCTGACCACCACAGGATTTATCTGTAGAGAACATTATGTTATAAACACATGCTGGGCACATTTTCAGACTGGAACTAGTTGGCAGTTTCCAGTTACTTCCTTTTTAACTATGAGTGAATTAAAGATAATATATTATTTTGTACTGGTTTGCTGATTGTTTTCTTATGTTTTTTACCTCATATTTATCCTTTCTTTGGAATCTAAACCATCCCAGTACTTTTCCCAGTATCAACTAATTGATTCTGAAGGAGTAAAAAAGATCCAGTTCTGCAGCTGCTTACAGGATTATCATCAGAATAAGGTCAGTCCTCCCAGCTCAAAAGAGAGAGCTGACAAAAAGAATCCGTGGATGATTTCTCTACAATGCGAAAGACGGTACGTGAAACTCATTAAAAATTAAAGTAAAACTATTTGTTTTCATTATCCACTTTAATGACAAACAATTATCCTCAAAAGTATCCTTTATATAGTGGATTTCAAAAGGGATAAACTCTCAACCTCCTCCTAAAGCTCAGGAAGAGAAAGTGCAAACACTACAGAGTAGCAGGGAGAAGCAATCAGTCTTCTCTCCTGTACTTTATCAGTTTTGCAGATCAAGAATTTATCTACAAGGACCCAACAGTGAGACTCCATATCTACACACGAGGTCACCTCCACTAAACAAAGCAGGCAGAGATAAAAGCAAGGCTTCCCCAGTTCTTAGTGCTAGTCAGGAATGGAGAGCCAGATGTTCAGCTTAACCTTACTATAATGAATCTCACGAGACATGGGCAAATGCTTGTTTGATCAATACATTCACATAATCATAGAATCATTGAATGGTTTGTGTTGGAAGGGACCTTAAAGCTCATCCAGTTCCAACCCCCTGCCATTGGAAGGGACACTTGACAGTGTCCCTTGACAGCCCTTTGACAAGGGCTCAAAGCCCTGTCCAACCTAGCCTGGAGAGTGATATGGTAGTTCCCCACATCACAACAATATATAAACAGTTGATTTTAACCAAATGCTGTTGTTTTGCACTTCCATAGGGATTAATTTATATTAATGTAATAAATCTAAAATAATATTTTAAAAAAATAATAAAGGAGAAGGGAAAAAAGCAATTTTGTACACCTAATTCAGCACACATCAAGAGAAATAAAAGAAACAGAACAGCTATCTCTAGTTCAACATTAGGTGAAGTGTTTGGCTTACAAAGACTAATCAATAACAGGGAAAAAAAAGATTTCTTGTTATAAATAGCACAAAGTCTGGGGGGGGGGGGTAAGAGAAAGTGATACTTTTCATAAAGAGATATACATAATTCTTTATTCCATCTGCCTGCAAATTTTTAAGTTTCAGATCTATAAAAATAGATGATATCTTTAAGAGCCAACTAATGGATTTAGACAATGCAAAGAAAAAATAACTTGACTTCTTCAAGCTCTGATGCCTAAAATCAAATGGGTACCCCAAGGGTTTGTTTATTTGTTAGACAGTAAGCAACTGCCCACACTTGAGTTACGAAGAAAGCTAAATATATATCTTGTCATACTGATGCCTCTTCCCCCACCTTTTCCTAACACTGAGGTATAAAAAAAGAGACATGTTTACTAAGCAAACTCAGATTTATGTGGCTTTTGGATGAAAAGAGTACCTACTTCATATCATTTTGTTGCAACTTATCACCCAAACCATGCTGAACACGCTTTTGGTGCTCAGAAGCGAAGTGCTTTGATTCTCATCTCCTAGTAACTTGCAGGTTGTGACACGCTGGCATTCTGTACTGCACAGTCATACCTGCAGCACCTTGGAACAAGGAAAAAGCACCGCTCACCAGCAGCAGCAGCTGCTCCACATCCTGCTGCCTGCCTCTCTGGGCAGAAGCAAACAGAAGTAACAGACACTTGCGGGACAGCCAAGAACTTGTAGGTGTGCTCAGTCACTGATTGCATAAGAGCATTTCCTTGGGTTAAATGCCAAAGAAAGCTGCCCTCCATAGCACCCTGAAAGATCAGTTATCAGCTTTTAATTCAAAGCATTAACTAATGATACTTGGAACTTTCATGCCAACATACACTACAAAAGCTCTTTCTAGACAGCCTACCCCACAGCAAGAGCATGCTGTCCTTATCTTTACCTAGAAGAGTAACTGCAAAACAGAGCAGTGAATTACCTGCCACAAAACCACACATGCAGTCAGAGCTGGGTAACAAGCCTGTTTCATTCCACTAAATTGCACTCTGCTCCTTATATTAAAAATTTCAGTTCAGTGAACAAACACATGGCTGCCTACACATGCTTCAGCCACATAATGAAGTCCACTGTTCACAAAATACACCAGACTGAAGGCGTGTAACTTTTGAATCAGCAAAGAAAAACCAGCTAAATTGTTCTATCAGAAGCAAGCCAAGTTCAGTTCAACAGAAGCTCCATAGCCTGTTTTCCTTCTGTAAATCCAAGAGCTAATGTCCTGTGGATGGTTTACCCTGTGGAATTAATCAACAGAGATATACATAGCAGAGCTATAGCTCAGGACAAACCTTTGCCGTTTGCGGAGCATTGATGTATTTCTAGTTCCATTTGTGCTCTCGAGTAGTAATGTTTCTGGACCTCTAAAGCCTTTCAGAGTACAGAGGACAAGCTGGAGGAACAACCGAGGTCCTTCAGAGGTGGTTCACTCTATGGCTTTACTCCCAGTATTTGCTGGGTTGAATAGTACTAAAGGGAGTGGCTCAAGCAAAATAGGTGTGTCTGTGTTCCCAAACAGTTTAAAGGAAGAGTGAATATTTTCCTGTAGATATTCCATTAGTCACCAGGACCATGGTATAGTGTCTTTCAGTGACATTTTCCAATGTATTGGCCAACTCAAAGCAATAATTTTTTTTTTCACACAGCCTCTCAAAGGTTGACTACAAAGGGACTTGACCTTGTCCTGAGACTGTTTTCTTTCTATTTTACTCATCATCTCACCTGCACTCCGCTGCTTTTGTTTTAGGGCACCAAAATGAACAATTGTGGAGGGGAGGGACTGAAGAAATACGGTTGTCACGTTCCACAAACAGTGCAGGCAGAGAAAACTCCAGGCATCTTCCCTAGGTTCCCACAACACCCGGACAGAGGCAATTAGGCCAACTGTAAGTGTAGACTTCCAGGCACTTCCTTCTATGCAGTTGTACATATGCAGAAACAAACTGTTCCCTGAGCAGCTGATTTAATTAATCTTTTTATTCTGACAGATTTGCGTCCAACATCCTCAACACCCATCGGGTTTTGCCCTACCTCCATGTAAAATCCTGTTGGCAATACCATTCTCAGAAATGCCTTCTGTTCCTTTCCGTTTGTCTGCTTTTCCAGTTCCTCTCCATGTCCTTTAAATCCACCCATAGAGCCCTTAAGCTGTCTTCCTTAACTGCTTAATATCTTCAATTTCCACCCATATGCCCTAAACCACACACTCTTTCACTTTCATATTTCTCATGTACCTCAACTACTGATTAGTA
Source organism: Agapornis roseicollis (assembly GCA_002631895.1). Classification (NCBI taxonomy): domain Eukaryota; kingdom Metazoa; phylum Chordata; class Aves; order Psittaciformes; family Psittacidae; genus Agapornis; species Agapornis roseicollis. The sequence continues at coordinate 256,867 of NDXB01001447.1, forward strand.
TCTTTAAGTTCTGTTTCCCTGAAAGGAGGAGAGAGGGAAGACTGACAGAGCAGCTGCATAACCTTGATGTTCTAGGAAATGAGACTGCCAACCAGCCAAGCACAAGGTGCAAAACCTGAAACTTGCAACCTGAAGCCCTCTCTAGAACACGTGTATTGTTCTCTGGACATTATTATGGACTGAGAGATGCTGCTGTAACAAGAATGCCATTTTATCCCTAAGATTTCACTTTAGACAACAAAATCCCCGCTATTTCGGCTCTAAATATGTACAAAAAGATGCCAGAAATGTACAAAACCTTTCAGGTTCCTGGGTTAGAACTGCTAAATCCAACCGAATTATGGCCAACTACTTTTAATTCCCTGCTTCAAACACAAAATCCTGATTTTCCTGAACTCTTGGGCTTCATTTTTCCCACAATGAATTGTCACCTTCTCAGCCAGCTTGTTAAAAATACACACTCATGCAGACACACAGACAAATGTAAGCACAGGCAGTACCTAGTGTCTCAACCTTTATTCTCAGTCTGGCATTCTCTTCCTCTGGCTTTATACATTTTATTTGCTGCCAAATTAAGCGGAGTGCAGGACAGGGCGTTCACCCTGTTTGGACTTTAACATGCTTGACTGAACATGATTAACTCGTCAGAAACACTGCTTTCTCTCCGCCCCCATTCTGCTTTTTAATAATCAAAGCACTCACACTTTAATTACCATTATTACCACTCTGATGTGGTAAGGAGATACAATTACTCCTGTTCTACAGAGGAAAAAAACCCCAAACACTATATTCCCAGGAAGCGTTGACCACTAGCATTTATTCATTTTCTTTACTCTGTTCCTAAATACTACTGTGTATTGTGTATGAAATGGTGAAGATAGATAAAATATTGAAAAGGAGCTCTGTGGGTTCAGAAATAAGTTCTGGCCTCAGTACGAGACTGGTTTGTGAAGTATGCCAGTGTGACTTCTGCAGTTAACCACACTTATAACTTTATTGTTTAGGTGAAGAGATGAAAGAGAAGGAAGATGAGAATGATTCAATATACATCTGCATATTGTACAAGTCATCACGCTCACACTGCCTATGTAGTATTAGTAGCTGTAGCATTAGACGCTATATTTGAGACGTATAAACTTGAGTCTTCTCTATGGCTGCACATGTACATGTACATCACCTCTTTAATACAACTGATGACACACTGATTTTCATTTATGTTAAATTACCTGAGCATACCCAGCAGTTCTGTACACCATGTGAGAAGTGATCACTTCTCCCATTGTACTAACTCCCAAGTCTCATCTCAGGAATTTCAGTACATGTTTCCTCATGCTGAGAGTCCAGAAACTCCGGAGAACTTGAGACCTGTCACTGTGCTGCCATAAACATTGCATGTTGTTCCCATGGAAAAGCTCTCACAAATCTCGCCAAGTGACAAGACTTTGAAATCCTGCAGACTATCATGATCCACAGAGAGATGTTTTGGTTGGCGATTGAAGCTCAGCAGAGACTTGCTGGCTATTAGTTCTCCAGCAATTTGTTTGATTTAGCTTATTCCATCCTAAATGGTTCTCAGCCTTACCGTCATTCCTACAAAGTGACCGGGAATAATCAATCCCCGTAGTGCAAGGGATATGCAGAACTACACTGGTCACAGAAAACCAGAAAGACAACAGTGTTCTCCATGACTCAGTCACACTGACCAACAGTCTGACATTTCTGACATGTAAGAGCTTATTTGTGGGATTTTCATTTGCTTTTATTGCTTTGTTTTTCCTCCAGACTTCTTGTAACCCAAACTGAGGCAACAGTCCTGAACTACCAACTACCAGAAAACTTACTAATCAGGAATATTATTGGCTACTTTCTGTAGCCACAGATCTCTGAGTCAGCACATTCCTGTTGTGTCTAGTGGGAGACATGCAAAGCATCACGATTTATCTTTCCAGTTTCCAAAGCAGTTCTTCCTAGACAACATTAGACTATATCAGCTCAGCCTGCTCCCTGCGAGTTTTTATCCCTGAGATACTATTGAGATACTATTTCCATACTAGAGATGAAGAAAACACCAGACAAACTAAGCGATCCGTCCAGGACCATAAAACCCTATGCCCAGCTCAAAAAGTGAATCCAGGTATCAGGAATCCCAACCCAGTGCCATTCCACCATCTATTTATAGAGAAGTACTTATTTAAAACAAAACTATTGAAGAAAGAAAGACACAGAATTTACAGGACACAAATAAGCTCTTACCATAGGGAATTAACTTACCCTGTTCCTTCATAGTGTATCTCCTTATTTCTTCTCACTCCAAGTCCCACATAACAGAAAATATCCCTACACAGCTCCTGCAGATGCTACAGCATTTGCACCAGAGCTGGCTGGTAAGTGATGGCAGCAGGAGGAAAATGACAAGCACTCTTCCTCCTTACATCCTCAATCCTCTCACCTCCCAATACAGGCTGACTCCTGATTGCTGGTAATTCTTCTTCTCATTTACACTTTCCACTGGTGGCTCCTTCAGAACTTTTCCCCTTATCTATGAAATTAGTGCATCACTGTCAATGCCTCTGTCTGGCAGCAGAAACGAGTAACCGCCCCAGAGCTTGTGCACAGCAATTAGTTTCAAGTGTAACTGCTTAGAACAAGTATTATGCCATGTATTCCATGCTCCAGAAAATGAAACTTTGTAGACACATAAAGTGTAGCCTGGCAAACCCTCCTTTCTTGTGCATTGCTAACTGCATCTAAATTATAGCATTCTACATGTATTTATGCACCTTTCATCCCTGCATATCCCAGAGCATTTTGTAAACTGTCACATGGTTTAAAAGGAGGCCTATATTAATACAGAGCTACTAGTACCCAGACAGCTCTAGTATCTAGTGCAGCAGCCCGTAGATAAATTCATTATGAGAGAGATTTGAGCCAACGGCAGAACACTGAAGCTCTGTAGTTAGATAAAGACCTTCCCTCCCCCTTCAGACATCATTTGAAATTCTTGCATTTCCATTTCATTTGATGATCTCAATGTTTTAAACCCATTCATTAGCTTGTACAGTATTTGAATTAGGGAAGGCATAAATAAAGATCTAAAACCTGCAATGCCTCTGCTAGTAGTCAAGAGGAAGCGCTTAAAGGAAAAAGCACTTGAATGAGGGCAAATACTGAGTGAGCCTCCTAGATACTCTCCCACATTGCAGCAAAATCATGGTAACAATGGAGGCTGCCTCCAGATCAGCTACCAATGCACCTATGCGCTATAATGCTTCCTAATTCCTTTTGGAATACATTCCTCCTTTTCACTGCTTTACACTCTGAAGTAGTGAGCTCCATCCTGTATTCCAGTGCTACATGAAGAAACACTTCCAAAATAGCTTTTTTTTTTTTGGCTTTTAAGCCTGTCACCTGCTGCTTTGATGAGGTTGAGGACAAAATTCCAGCATCTTCCGAAAAAAAATAAAATAAAATAATAAATAAAATAAAAAATGTCATTCTCTACATGCTTTCTCTGCACAAAGATTTGAGACTATTTTACGGTGCCTCTCAACACTGCTCAGTTTTACAGGTAAGCAAACACAGAAGCCACGTGTTCCCAACCCAACAACCTGAAACAAGACTTCACATCTGCAAGAACACAAGCTATTTATTTTTAGATGCCTAATTTAGGCAGCCAGTTTTAAAAATTCCACCCCTATAGACGCCAAGTGCTTTTCCGCAGTCACACACTGAGGTAATGACAGCCCTGGTGAAAAAGCCCAGGCATCCCTGTCTTTACAATCATTATCAGAAGGCAAAGAGAAGGAGTAACTTGCATGCTCCCCAACATATCCATGCAGGAAGGAAGGAGACTGACTCAATTCTACTGGGGTTTCAGTGTATGCTTCCAAGAAATGCAAATATTCCAGTTGTGATACACTGAGCTTTAAATAGTTTCTCAGATTGAAATGGCAGTCTCCCATTACACTTTATTTCAAGATTTACTTAGCAACTTTCTCTTTCCTTAAGCTAAGCTGAGTGTTTGCAAAGCTATAAGAACATGCAACCTGCTTCTGCTGTTCCACATTCAGAAGTAGCTTGGGAACTTGCTGATACTGATTGCTCTCCCCTGACATGGCTTTTAATTCAGGAGCCAGGCAACGGATCACTAATGGATAATATGAAGACAAAACATTTGGCAGACACTTGACTGTCATATGCTTTCTGTTGCCAAGAAACAAAATAGGACCTATTAAAGTCATCTCATTAATTAAATTTTTCTATAATCCTATTTTTTATTGGCATCTTGTTAGTTAAACAAATGTTTGTTCTTTCAGAAGGAAGGTGGGTTAAGCTTAAAGCATCACTTTTCGTACCATCAGAGCCTGGCATCTAATAGATGTTTGCAGTAAATAACTAACAAATAACTTTGGGCCAGATCCTCAGCTAGTTATGGTTGATTTTGCCTCCTGATAAAAGACCCTGTATCTTTCTCTTTGAAAAGGATGATGTTAGTGGAAATACCAGTTTACACCATCTGACAATCTGAATCCTGATATTCTGCCATCCTTTTTCCCTTCACCTTTGTACTACTAAAGGATGTACTACAGTACTGTAACCCTGATCTGTTGTTTTGGTCATTGCCTTTAAAATAGGTACCACTGTTTTGTTTTGAATGGTTCTAATATTGATACAAGCTGATTGCAATTGTGATCCACCTTAGTTTCTCAGGAATAAATACTTAAGGCTACAAATCTGTCTATATTTCATTAGCCTCTTTTATATTACCACCTCAAAAGAAGACCCGTTAGTAGTCACTCTTGCACCAAACTGTTGGTAGCTCAAGTCAAAAGCATTCTGGACCCAGATTTAGAACAAACCAATGATTCAGTTCTGTCCTTAAGAATCTCTTCAAATCAGTGCTCAATTTAGGTGACTGCTGCAGAAAAATGGACTCAGAAATCAATGTGATCAGACCAAAGCTTCTACCCTTTTTATACTGTTGTCTGAACCTGCTTACAATACCCTGCTGTATAATAATCAGATACATATACAACAGCTAGATGTATTACTTCAACAGCCTGCTGTATTATAATTGGATACTTAGTGTATTATACTTGGATACATGTACAATAACTAGCTGTATTAATGGATACATAATCAATGGCTTGCAGTATTAAGATTGGATACATATACAATGCAGCACACAGCAACTAGTTACAATTGGTTAAATTAAGCAAATGAGAACTAGCCTTTGAAGCTTGCTAACAGTTCACTATTATGGAGACCTTATAGCAGCCTTCCAGTATCTGAAGGGGGCCTATAGGGATGCTGGGGAGGGGCTCTTCATTAGGGACTGTAGTGACAGGACAAGGGGTAATGGGTTCACACTTAAACAGGGGAGGTTTAGATTGGACATAAGGAAGAAATTCTTTCTTGTTAGGGTGGTGAGGCACTGGAATGGGCTGCCCAGGCAGGTTGTGAGTGCTCCATCCCTGCCAATGTTCAAGGCCAGGTTGGATGAAGCCTTGGGTGACATGGTTTAGTGTGAGGTGTCCCCGGTTATGGCAGGGGGGCTGGAACTGGATGATGTTAAGCTCCTTTCCAACCCTTACTATTCTATGATTCTATGATTGTATCTTGGCGTATTCCAGTTTCTTCGCATCTTGCTTGCACTGTTACTTTTGCTTCTTTACCCATGGCTTTCTTCATCCTCGATTCATGCTGAGCTCCTCATAGGCACTTGCTGACTTGGGAACATGGCCATTCTTTGCTAAAGATCCATCCATAGGTGACATCCTCTACATTTCCAGAGCAACCACAGCATCATTCTGGGAGGAAACAAGGAGTGTAGCCGTTTAAATTCTCATTTCAGGAATACCTATAGGCCTCTGCTGAGAGGAAGACATTATTGGATAAGATCTGTAAAAATCATAGTAACATCCCTGTACCATTTAAAATCTGAACAGGTGAGATAACCACTGGGCAGAAGACAAAATGAGGACACAGAAAGGAATTAATTAGCTTAAATTTGCACACCGCAGATGACTAGCAAAGCCAGAGAACCCAGAGGTCTTAGAACACTCTAGGCAGGAGTCCACAAGGCAGGTTTTCAGTTCTGTTTGATTAAGTACAGATGCGGCTGATGAGAATACTAAAAATGAGAACAAATGAACAGTATAGTCCAAGTGAAAGAATACTTGTCTCTCTGTAATAACTGTTTAGATAAATCACACATAGATCTGGAGACCAAGGCTCAAAAATCTGTGAGAATGGAAAAATCTGAAACAGTTAAAAGCTTTTCTAGTTCTCTGTGAGCTGTAAGTATAAAGCACAGCTGAAAGGTAAGAATACTGGAAGAATTCAGATGATGCCTTATAATTCTTGTTTTTTTGCTGCAAGGCAATTTTTATCACAGCCTATTAGACTATATTAAAAATTCTTTCATTAAAATTTTATTACCACTGAAATGGCTACACAGGAGATGTGACTCTAGAGCAAGAAAATGTCTTTCTTATCAGAGTGATTAAAGCACAGGGATACAGAAACCTAAACAAAAGGTGGGGTTTACAACGTTGACTTTAACATCAGTTTAGTCCAAAGCCTTGCTGGAAAGATCAGGATGTTGAACACTAGTGAATCTGAGTAGATAATGTTTGTGGAGTTTTGGTAGTGGTGGTCTTATTTTGTTATTAGTAAGAAGAGAAAACTGGAAGTGCAAACACAGCAGACCTCAGGAGTATCTGCTTTTGGTTTATCTACCAAATAAGCAGTAAAGAAAGTGAAAGAGTCAGAAATATGCAGGTTTAAAATTGGTAGAGGTTGGTAAGTCAAGAAAGGCAGAAGTATTCTTCCTTTAACTCACATCCACGTGCTTTTATGCCTGCATGTTTTCTTCACAAGTAGGGCAATGCCATTTACTTCTAGTTAAAATGCATAAGGGATGCCTCACAGATGCAGTGGTTCTATTTATTTATTTATTTCCTGTGTTTCAAAGGACAGAAAATGAGAAGCATGTCCACCTGCCATATCTATTCCTACTCCTCAGTGCCCCATGCATTATAAACCACACACTAGGACCACTGAGAGCTCATCTAAGTGCAAGTCCTTTCTCCACTCTGCCCAAATTTTCTGCTAGGGCAAGCAGTATTCTGTCCAGAACTTACACGGGGGACAAGAGACCAAAGACACGTAAATTCATGTTGACCATCACCATTTGTCAAGACATTTGCCATTGGGACAGAGTTTAAAAGGAAGAGCCTTGACAAGAGCAGTGCTTGGGGGATGGAGGAGATCATTGCTCATGTGAATGCTGAAACTCTTCTGGTCAAATTCTGCCTTATGGGTAGTGCTTGATAGTATAAGCAGCTCACTGATATCCTTATTATCCTTTAAGATGTAAGGATGAAAAGGTTTCTGCCTAAAACAAGTACAACCAGTGCCTGCTAACTGCAGACTGCAGCATGCGGATGGGACAGCCCTACATTCAGCAGCCTGGTGCCATCAGAATCCCAGGGTCTTAAAAGAGAATCACAGAATATAGCAAGCTGGAAGGGACCTCTGGAAATTTCTAGTTCAACTTCTGCCCAAGGCAGGGCTACTTTCAGAACAAAATCAAGTTGCTTTGGGCCTTTGTCTATCAAGTCCTGAAAATCTCCAGAGGGTGCACAACTCCTCTGGGTAACCAACACGCTCATGGTGAAAGAACATTGCCTTCTATTTAGTGGGGATTTCTCTTGGTGCAATTAGTGACTGCTGTCTTCCACCCTCTCACCATGCACCAAGAACAGCTGGGGAAGGGAACTACATAGAAACACGAATGGTAGTTGCTGTTGGCCTTCTCTTTCCCAGGCCTATACAAAGCCAGTTCCTTCAGCTTTTCCATGTAGGTCACACCTCCAGATCCCTCATCAGCACTCTGCTGCAGTTGTTCACGTGCCAGTATCTTTCCTGCACAGGAAAGTGAGGGTAAAACTGGAAAAAAACAGATACCATTCCAGAGGAAGCCCTCAGTGCTGAACAGAGGGGAGCGATCTGTTTGTTCGCTCTTACCTGCCAGATATGGTCTAGCATATCTTGTGTATCTTACTCCACTGTGCAGTAACCTTTCAGTGTCACAAAGGCACTGACTGACATCCACCCTGCCTATCAGGACCCCACTAGTCCTTTTCTACAAAGGTGCTACTTGTCCAGCTGCTCTCAGTCTGCTTGGTTATCCCAAGCAGTCTGCATAAGTCTTTGTGAAATGCTCCAGGTTTCTCACTGGCCCATTCTTCCAGATTTCTTAAATCCCTCTGAATGGCAGCCCTGCTTTTCCTCCAGTGCATTGACTGTTTCTCCCAACCTGATGTCATCTGTGAACATGCTAAGGGGCATTCTGCCCCATCTAGGTCACTGATGAAGATGATGAGCATCAAGCCCTAGCTGGACTTCTGAACACTGACACTTTGAGACTGTAGGGCCAGCCAGCTTCTCACAAACTTAGGAGTCCACCCATTTGGTCCATAACCCCCAGTGTGACTACAAAGACACTAAGAAAGATCAACGACTTTGTATACTGCCATGGAGAACAGCGAGCACACTCAAGTTCAAACCTGCACCCCTGCTACACACCAAAGGAGAGGCAGAACAGGTTACAGGGTGATCACAACTGGGTGAAACTTAGCAGTTCTTTGTGCTGTGAAACGCTGTTTCATCATTTCAGAAGCCCAAAATGGTCATATGCTTGCATTCCAAATGGAAATGATCAACACCTGGGTCACCAACTGGGAATCCCTCCCTCCCCTCTGTATTAATAATAACAACTTACTCCTTCTGTCCCTTTTTTCCCTGTTATATTCACTGAAAGGACACCAGCAAGGCTTTTTAACACCTCATTCTCTTGTTATTAATTAATCCACCCTCCTGCAAAGAACAGAAACCACCTAAGATGTGGTCTGCTGCTTCTATTTAAAGAATGAGCTGCTATAGTTAGCCAGCCATCCCAGATGAATCAGGAAACAATTCCACCCTTTGGCATCCGAGAACCCGTGGAATGATTTTGTGAACAAAAATTAATAGAAGCCAATAAGATTTAGCTGGCATTTAACCGAGAGCTTAGTCAGCACTCCCTGCACACTGGTGACACCTACACACTAATTTCATTAGTTTTTATCATGGGTTCCACATTTGTTCCATGACAAATCAAAGTAAAAAAATAAGCCCTCACTCAACAGATTGTTTGGCCTTTTAGCAGGTTGTCCATGCCTGCTAAAGGGAATCAGAAGGCAAACTGAAGGTCAACTGTGCTGCCAAAGAGGGCAGCTCCAAACAAATTCCACGTGGAGTACATGTCTGGTCAGAGATTTGAAAGGCTGGATAACACATACCTTAAAGACATCTACATTGGAAACACAAATCCTTTGTTCCACTCTGAGCATTTGTCCTTTTACGTGGACACCTTTACATGGATCAGGTATTCTTGGAAACTCAGTTTCCAGATACTTTTATTACGGTGTCACTCATTTTTCCAGCTCACAACTATTTTCAGCTTCAGATCAAATGCTATTTTTAATCTTAAACTCTGGCTCATTGCTGGGCTTAATTTTATTGTGTGCTTAAAGACACATTTAGAATCATTCACATGCTTTCGCAGTGCCAAGAAAATGATCCTGGTCATCTCTGGACTAAATTTATAATGACTATTCTTTTTTCATCAATTTAAATGCTATAATAACAATAAACTATGGTGTTGACATCGATTAAAAAAGAATAAAAATCCTTACTGAGTCTTAAAGTCCAAATTTAAAAGAGGTCATTTTGTATCAAAAGATAAAAGACTTTCTTTTACTTGTTCCCAGACCACCCATACCTATCCCAACAGGCACCAGTATACCTTGTACAACTGTCTTGTAAAATCTCCAGCTGCTCCAGCCATACCTATTCCCCCCTCACTTTCCACTCATCTGTGTCAGCAAACATGGATACTCTGTATACTCTTCACTATTATCATCAATAAAGTGGCAAACCAGTAATTCCTGGAACTCTGGAATGAGAGTCCCATTTTCCAGATGTAGCAAATTTGAGCGTCCCAGCAGCTTCCAAAGTAAACAAATGAGCTGGGTCATCACACAGAGTCATTCTTGTTGCTCTTCAGTTATAAGCACATAAGGAAAAAAATCTGATCCTGGGAATAATCAGGAGAACCTATTTCCTGATACACATTTTACACTGTCAGAAATTAAAAACACTGCTCCCCTATGCAAATGAGGTTACCTTCAGGTAAAACCACACTAAGAACAGAAAAAAGCTGAAGTATTTCTGTGCCATTGATGTTGTTTAAAAACAAAAACCATCTAGCACAAAATGCAGTTAAAGCAGGTGAAAAGCATGAAGGCAGGCTGAGAAAGTTGGGGCTGTTCAGCCTGGGGAAGAGAAGGCTACGTGTAGACCTCATAGCAGCCTTCCAGTATCTGAAGGGGGCCTATAGGGATGCTGGAGAGGGACTCTTCATTGGGGACTGTAGTGACAGGCAAGGGGTAATGGGTTCAAACTTAAACAGGAGAGGTTTAGATTGGATATAAGGAAGAAATTCTTTCCTGTTAGGGTGGTGAGGCACTGGAATGGGTTGCCCAGGGAGGCTGTGAGTGCTCCATCCCTGGCAGTGTTCAAGGCCAGGCTGTACAAAACCTTGGGCAACACAGTCTAGTGTGTGGCATCCTTGCCCATGGCAGGGGGCTTGGAATTGGATAATTTTAAGGTCCTTTCCAATCTAATCCATTCTATGATTCTATGATCTCTAAGAGGCACTGCTTCCTCCTCACTTTGCCATACCAGAACACACGCTCCTTTCCAGCACAAACACACCCCCAAAATCTAAATGCATCTTTTCAGAAGCTTAAATGCATGCTATGAATAAACTATCGTAAGCAAATCTGACAGGAGATGAGCTGGAAATGCCTAGGAAATATTTTAAATGGCTCCAGTGCCTTGGAGAGGTAATTAAGTGTCCTGGGCTAGAAGTAAATAATACAGGTGTTTATTTAAAAGTAGCTGAAATACATGTTCCAGACCTGCTTGTAGTGACAATTCTTATTTGCAGCTCAGGAGGAAAAAACCCTATTTAAGGAAAATTCTGCTCTTGGGGAAGATGGCTCCAAACTTTTTGTTACAAGAATTCCCACTTAAATTTCTTTCCTTGTGTATGCCCCATGACACACTGGAGCAGTGAGGTCTCTGCAAACACTCACAGACTCACAAACTAGGGCTGGCCAAACAAGCTTGCACTGCTGCCAGCTCAAGTGGCCTCCAGGTTATGTCCCTGGTTGGCCCCACCAGAGGACAAGAGAAAACAGCATCGTGTTCTGAGGTGTCAGTATCTATCCCAGAACCAGGGACAAATACCTCTGCCTTTGAAACATATGAGAGAAGATTTAGCTGTGCTCAGAACAGTATGAGAATCACCTACACAAGCTCCACCATGCTCTGGGAGAATGCTAGGAAGCAGAGAGGCGTTAACCAGCCTGGACCACTGCTGGCACCCAGCAGCTGCTGACAACCTGCCAGCACATCCCAGGCTCTGCAGAAACAAAAACAACTTCATTAGTGGGCAGCCACAGTCTGCACTGACTTCAGCTCCTGGACAACTTCCATATATAACTATGCATTGGCTCAGTCTTTAGCCCAGTGTAGCTTCACAAGCAAGGCTTTAAGGTGTCAGAGGATTTAATGACTCGGTAGTGCCTCTAACAGTGGAGACCAGCTCTTTATTTGTTATCCTAATGCACCATCCCATTGCAGCGTATCTCATTACTCTCATATTCCAGAGCAGAACTATTGTGGAAACAATCAATTCAACAGCAAGGGACTGCTACCCTTGGGAAGTCAATGCACTTAGCATCTGAGAATACAGAAGATCAAAAAACACCTCTGCATATTCCTTAGAATTACCCTGTAAAAGCAGAGGCCTTTTCTAGGCAGCTCTGAATATAAAAGGGATCTCCTGGGTTGCTGAATTAGGGCCTGTGACCAGCACAATCCTTTAATAATACTATACAACAGGGCCCTGAATTTGAATAGATGTTCAAACAAATATTCTACTTCGACCAGCAGAGAAAAGAGCTAGAATAACCTCAAACAAATTTACCATGTGGCAGAGTGGCACAGGCACGGCATCAGGGTAATACTCCAGCTGTAATTTAGAGAAGGAGCATTACAAACAGCTCAGAGCGGTTCCCATGCACACATCCTTTCCTCCTTTTCCACAACCCTCCTGGATTTAAAAGGGAGATGCAGCTTTCTTTCAAAACACTCTTGGCTGAGTCACTAATAAGAACAGCAGCAACAACAAAAAATTACACGCTGGGACTAACTGGCAAGATCTGGCAGCACAGGAAGCCTCCAAGGCACAGAGCCAGACAACTGGAGCTCATGGGCCAGGTGGTGCATTCGTTCCTTGGGAAACCTGGCATTAGTCTCAGGCAGTAGCTGAGCCATGGAATAATTCTGGCTTAAGTGTTGGAAAAAGTGTTTAAAGACTTGCTCTCTCAGCTATGGGTGAAGGTGGCGTATATCAGAGCTGGGTTAAAGCAAATGGAAATCACTGCACTGGGAGTAGGAGGGAGGTTACAATTATCAGATTTAGAAGGAGCCCTTAGTCCCTGGTGCTGGCTTGAGGCAATGGATTTGCACAGAGGAGAGACATGGACACTGGGGACATGGCCCACAGGGATGCTGCAGTGTCTCCCCCTTTATAATAATTACCTACTGAGGACATGTATGCAGGTAGGTTTGTTTCTGAGTGCTTGCAGTCTTTACCCACAACCTGTCGTGGGTTTTCTGCCAGCAGGCATTGCAGAAAGTTAATTCAAACTAACTTCTGAAATGGGTTACAGAAACTACTTTAAAACCTTTTGTGGACGCCCTCGTTGATAAGTACGAGTGATCTTATTCCATTTCAGTTAGCTCATTACAAGAGTAAATTAAGATCAATCAGAGCCCCTCCAACTCTAGATTCACTTCTGTATTTAATTTGTATTAATTGTTCCTCTGTCTCTCCATCAGACTGTGTCAAACTAGAGAACAAATGGAAAGAAACATTCCTGTGTCTTCCTGGTTATTACTCAGTGAACGTCAGTAACATTCCATGTTCTCACACAAGGCTGTTCCATTCTTGTTTCTAACACCACAGTAACCATGGCTGTAGAACACACTGGTTTGGATCAAAGGAAAATATCCCTGTAATATCTCAAAGTGATACATTGCCACTGGGCTGCTTGGACACAATTCCATGGGTCTATTCATATATTTTAGCTTCTTCTGCACAGCTCAGATATCCACAAAACCTTCTGACCCCTCATAACTCCCTAAGTTCTCAGGCCAGGAGCAGTGAACAAATGATGATTCTGTCCTATCTAAAATCCTTCTGCCATCTTCACTATCTCCTAAATCCCATTACCAGAGCTGGCTTTGTGCTAGTGACTATACTGATACAAGTGGGACAGCATATCCAGGTACCATCTGCATTTACAGCATTACAGAAAAGTGGGAATTGTTTAGTATTTCCCATGGACACTTGTCAACAAAGGCCCTGTGAAGTCCAGAAAAGCAGCCCTACAATAGGTAGGTGCAGTCTTTCTCCCAGTCCCCTGAGCAAACATAGCCCCTTTGGGTTATGGCTGGAGGTCAGTGAGGGACAATGAAAGCAGGGTGTCAGAAATGACAGGGTCCTGTGCCGTCACATCAGAACAAGCAGCAAAACCAAATGAGGCATCTGCCAGGCCTCACTCCAAAGACAATCAAGCTGAATGCTGCGGATGATGCCAGCTGTGATCTGAGCTGCACTCGACAGCCCTCAGCTTCTCCTCCAGTGCAGGCTATATACAGAGGCTACAGAAGGAGCTTAAAGCAAGTGAATCAAAACAGCCTGCATTTTACAGAAGTCTTCAGAGCTGCAATCAGGCTCTGGATCAGACAGCAGTTGCTGAGCACTGAGACTTTTCCTTGTAAGCAGGGTTGCCAGCTGTCTCACTTGGGGGCAGGAATAACCTGTTTTGACGGATTTACGGCTCTTGCCATTTCCCCCTAAACCTTTAACGAAGTTTTTATGAGCCGTTTCCTTCAAACACCCTTTTACCAGTTAGTTGACAATGCAAGGAAGTTGCACTTACAGAGTGGAACAAAGTCAAGCAGACAGATGGGAGGCAAAACAAGCTGAGAAGAAACTCATGCTGCTTGCCAAGCATCTACCTAATATTTTCCACAACAAGCTGTAAGCAGTATTCCCCACTTTCTCAAATATCACATCTTCCTTAGGATCACGATTTTAAGTCACCTGTTACTCTCTTACAGCGTTACTAAAAGAGCAGAATTAGTCAGACAACCTTTTTGCCTAGTTGGAAAATTTATCCTCTTCATATGTGTCAAGAATCTGTATTTATCCCTGTGCATCTGTACAGCAGTAAAGAGAAGCTGAGCAGCATTCCACTGATCAAATCGGTGTGACATTGACTTCCTAAATTAAATCAGCTCACTGGTAGTGTGCTAACTGCAGGCTTCACCAGTTAGTTTGAAATTCAGATGAGTGTAAACCTTTGGGACTCCAGAGACTGAGCTCTACTGTTAGTGAAACTTGAAAAAGCAGAAACCCAGGAGAATCTGTGCTTATGTTGTCTCCTATTTAAATGACGATGGGTTTGCAATATTCAGGCATGCCTGAGTGTTTCTATTTTAATGTGAGGGGGTGACTGTGATTCCCTGTGTCTTTAGCATTACTTCTCTATGCGTTGTGGAAGTGACAATATTAACAGTACATGGGTTTAAATTTAGACAGGGGAAGTTCAGGTTAGATAAAAGGAAGAAGTTCGTTACTGTGAGGGTGGTGAGGTACTGAAGCAGGCTGCCCAAAGAAGTGGTAAATGCTCCATCCTTGACAATGTTCAAAGCCAGGTTGGACAGAACCTTGGGCAACACGGTCTAATGTGAGATGCCCCTGCTCATGGCAGGGGGTTGGAACTTGATGATCTTAAGGTCCTTTCCAACTCAAACTGTTGATTCTATTCAAACTGTATGATTCTATGATTGCTCTAGAGGATAAATTGCTCTAGAGAATAAATGAAGCAAGAGGGAAGCATGGAAAAGAAAGGATGTGGTACAGAGAACCCTGCAATGGCATTAAAGATGTGAGCTTAAACCTCACCTCGATCAGACTTCCTGATGAATTTTGGGCACATCTTTTCTCTCTCACACATGTTAAAATGCATATGTCCTGGAAATGACTGGCTGGTTTTACTGGCCTTAGGTGTAATACTAAGACAGACAAAAACTTATAAATCTTTAAGAGTGCTTTGTCTTCCCTAATTGTAGGTTTCCTGAAAGTTCTTATGCAACACTTGTGCAGGAACTGAAGGAGGAACACACCAAACTTCACACTGCAGTACAGAATGTACGCCAGCCATCATCCTGTGCTCTGAATTACACACATAGCACCATTTGTCACAAAGAATTCAAAGAACTTTACAACCTTTAGTGGAATATGAAGTAGGCTGATATGAAGTCCTGATACAAAGAACTCCCACTCTGGTGAGAAGGAGGGGTTTCACATTCAGAGAACCTGCCAGATGGGACTTGCAAATGCAGTAGCAGGAGAGTACTGCTCGAGGGTAAATCCACACCCTGAGGGCACAGTCGACTGCCTGAAGCCTATGAATTTCATGGTATGATTGAGAGAATTACTTTTAACTATCAACATTTTCTTTGTGTTCTACTCTCGATCTACATTTTGCCAGAGAATGAAAAGAGGTCAAATATTGACCTTCAGGAGTATGCAGGTACTCCTTTGCAAACTAACCCTGAAGATGAACCAAGGAGGAAAAGCAGAGATGAAAAGAGCTAAGAGCAAAGGTGACCCATCACTTTGCTGAGCGTTCTACCTGCGTGCATTCAAATCCATAGCCTAATGAAGACCAGTTTAAGGAAGACAACCTTCTGTGGGAGGACTTCTACTAGTAAAATTATAACATAACAATGGGAAACACTGTCACATGCAACAACTATAAACAAAATGTAATGCTTAAGACTAGAAACTATCTCTTATGGACACTACAACAATTGCTTGCAATGCTGAGACAAGAATTAAACTATTCAATGATACTGAAAACACAGCAAGTGGATGGGGAAAGCACAGTAACTACTTTGTTAAAATTTGATCTGGGCTTGATGAAGTGGTTTCAGGAACTTCAATGCAGTCAGAATCTCGATTCACAAGGTATCAAGCACCATGTTCCCAATGAGCACACCGATATGCTGCACTGCCATCTCAGCCCTGTCACAGGGAAAAGACTGTGCTCACAGACATGCAGGCACCCCATCCCCTTTCACCTGTGCCCAAGCTCACTTGAGGATGTCAAACTGACACTGCCTTACAGTACCAAAACTGCATGAGAAGCACTGTGGTGGTGATGGGAGCTATGATAGAAGAGATTCACACAGAACAGAAGACAAATATCTTGAAAAATTTTAAAGTATAATTGACAAGTATCCAACACCAATATCATTACAGGCCAAGCATCCGTCATCTTCCTTACTCACAGCAGTTTCCTGGGGAAAGCTAAAAACTCAAAGCTCCAAGTAACGTATTCTGTGTGGTGGAGTGAATTTTATGTCTTCCTTCCCCCCTATCACATCTGCTTATTATTGTAGTGTATTTCTAGCCCCCTCAATGGGCAGACAAACACTTACTATAAGTACTGCTTCCAGACTGACTGGCTTTGGTACTCAAGTACTTCACGATACTTTCTCCTCTTGAAAAGACTAAACAAGGAAGGCAAGAAGCAAGCCTGGGGAAATGAAAACACTACTTGTCATGATGAGGTCTCAAGAGAAAATGGTGAGTTTTATCTGCCTCCATGCTGTTGCATCAGCAATTTGCTCGTAAGTCTCACATTCTAAAAGCTCTTCTAAATTCTGCTGCTATTATCAGTTTCAAATTCAAACTCGTTTGTACTTATCACTCTATTGGCAAAAAAAGGGAGACTGCCAGGTATACCTGCATTAGAGAAAACATGATGTTGCTCCTCCTTTCAACTTACCAGTATTCAGCAAGTGCTCAAATAAAGCTGATATGTAATCCTGCCCATGGATACAGATTTACCTTAAGATACCTCTGAGAGACAGTTTCAGTTGAAAAGGAATCCTTTATTCAGAAAACAAGGTTGCCAGATGCAGAGACACAGTCTATACTTGTTTAAAGTGTTTGGCTTAAGCCATTTTCTTTCTGTAAATGAATGTTTATATAGGGCTGGATGAGAACTCTGCCTGTAAAGAATCCCAAGCATGCCACTATATTCAAGTTCCTGAGGCTGTCCCTGGTACTGCTTAAAACAGGCACTGCAGTGTGGTAAAGCAACAAGACAGGGATGCCAGCAGAACTGGAAAACAGAATTTCCAGGCAAAGTATTGAATCTCTTGCTTTGCCTGATTAAAGATGGTCTCCGTGTATGTCACCTCTCAATAATCAAGTTCAGTTACATCAAAATTCAAGGTGAAAAGCTCACCTATGGGCAGAAACACAATTTGCAAGTATTTACATAAACTTCACAGTACTCCAGATTTTTCATATGTAAAATGCCACTCTCTCCTCTACTCCCCTACAACTTCACATGGCACTGTCACTGCAGGATCCAACTGCCAGAGTACCCAAATTTGTTCAAAGCAGCTTTCAGTAGTGAAATCTTCAATCCTGCAAAATACCCTAAAATCTTTGGAGAAAATCCAGACAAGCTTATACGTATTCTCTCAGTCCCATGCTATAGTATTCCACATACATCAGCGCTACACACTTGATAGAAGCTACGTGCTTCAGTAGTGATGGATTAAGGAAGTTGCAATTCTTTTAAGTAAAAGATATAAATTATATGCATTTTTAAAATGAGAGAGAGAAGTCAGTCACCAATGATGGCAAGTACGTTGTTCTGAAATGAAGTGATGCTGACAACTGTCTAATCCTCCTCCCTGTTACCAGCATTCTGGGAACTCTGTGAGGCAACAGCAAGGGAATCTTAACAGCAGAAAGTCGTATAAATCCAGCGTTAAACTTGGACATCTTCACTCATCAGGTGAATCTTCTAGACAAGATAAAGTAACACTGGGTACTCCGACACAAAGACACATGAGCAATATCTGCCTAATATAACCAGACAGCCCAGAGGCAGGGGAATGAATATTCCTAAGTCTTTCTGTGTTTCCATTCCTTAGCTGACCCCATCTCTGCCTATTTATGCACTTCTTCTCCTATATCAATGATAAGGTTTTAACTTGGCTTCCTCTGTGACTTTTTAAAACTTAAGTGTATAGTAAACCATTGGTGTCTTCTCCTTCTGCTCGTGTTTTGTACTGCAGTAGCATGATACAACTTTCAAAACAAAAAGTCAGCTATGAAATACAAAATTTTCACAACTCCCAGGCTTTTGAACCTTCAAAATGGGAACAAGAAACTATTGCAGTTACAGTTACAGTTACTGTGGGGCCTGTAGTTATTGACAGGATAATAGCTAATGGGATAAAACTTTAACAGGGGAAGTTCAAGTTAGATATAAGGAAGAAATCCTTCACTGGTGTTGAGGCACTGGAACAGGTTACCCAAAGAAGTTGTGAATGCTCCATCCCTGGCAGTGTTTAAGGCCAGGTTGGACAGAGCTTTGGGTGGCATGGTTTAGTGTGAAGTGTCCCTGCCCATGGCAGGGGGTTGGAACTGGATGATCTTAAGGTCCTTTCCAACCCAAACCATTTTGTGACTCCCATCAGTGTCATCTGTCACCCTTCCATGCAGTTATTGTCCAGTTTGCCTTTTGCCAAATCCCTTTTAGGACTGGTAAAGGAAATACTATTCATTTGCATGCAGCTGCAGAAATAAAGAAGGTAATCTTCTTAACTCTCATTTGAATCTGAAATAAACCACAATGGTTTAAAAACCAGAATCCCAGGATTTTTAAACACAGGAACAGATAAGAGATTATTGATTTACGTAGTGCAATATACTTCAGAGAACAATTACTGAGAGCATCTTGTTAGATAACTGCAGCTGTTTGCACTGAGGTATGTCTACCACAAAGCTCTCATGAAGCTTCTCCTCTGCTATGAAGTTAGAAATAAACTGCAACGAGAAGAAACAGATACAAATGGCAGATGTAATATTTATAATCTTTTACTCACATGAATCCCAGAGAGCATTACAGACTTCATCAATTATTGAAAAGCGCTCCGAATCTTACAAATACTTTGCTAGCAGTGAAGTCATTTTTGGCATTATCTGCCACCAACAGCAGCTTTTCCTGGGCTACAACAGCAATGCAATCTACCTGTACTTAGAATTTATATAGAAGTAGGTAAAACAAACACAAAAACTCAACTGGAACACCGGACAGTGTTTAGGGAAATAAAATCAAAGAATTCTGCATCAGAAATAGTCTGGCAAAAAACATTCTTCTCCATTCTAAACTTCAGATAAACAAAAGAAAAGAAAAGAATAACACATACATAGAATCATAGCATAGTTTGGATTGGAAAGGACCTTAAAGCTCATACAGTTTCAACTCCCTGCTACAGGCAGGGACACCTTCCACTAGAGCAGCTTGCTCCAAGCCCCTGTGCCCAACCTGGCCTTGAACAGTGCCAGGGATGGGGCAGCCACAGCTCCTCTGGGCACCCTGTGCCAGCGCCTCAGCACCCTCACAGGAAGAACTTCTGCCTGATGCCTAATCTAAATCTATATCTTCCCTTACTTTCTTCAGTCTTTCAGTGTTCTATAGGGGGGCTATAGGGATGCTGGGGAGGGACTCTTCATTAGGAACTGTAGTGACAGGACAAGGGGTAAGGGGTTAAAACATAGACAGGGGAAGTTTAGATTGGATTTATGGAAGAAATTCTTTCCTGTGAGGGTGGTGAGATGCTGGAATGGGTTGGCCAGGGAAGTTGTGAGTGCTCCATCCCTGGCAGTGTTCAAGGCCAGGTTGAACAGAGCCTTGGATGACATGGTTTAATGTGAGGTGTCCCTGCTTATGGCAGGGGGGTTGGAACTGGATGATCTTAAGATCCTTTCCAACCCTAACTACTCTATGATTCGATGATTCTTAAGATAATGTGTAAGCATAGCCCTCTTCCCTTATGCCCAGGACTTCAGAGCCTATTTTCCCTAAAACTAGGCATTTGGATACATTAGCCTCACAGACTCAACTTCTTTTTCTATTTCATTAATTTCTTGATTTCATCAAAAGTCCATCGCAATGAGTTTCAAGGTCTGACCAAGCACTCTCATTTTTCCCCTCTCCAATTTCCCACAATTTGTATTTAACTGATATTTTCACTGAGAAAACAAAACAGATGGCCCTTATCTATCTCTTCTATACCATTCATAATTTTAGTGGCTGATATGACACAAAAAAGAGGATGAAGAATGGAGCCTAAAATAATAATCACAGGAGAGCCTGATATTTTGTCGTGTGTTTCCAGCATAGATCATGCTACTCGCCCTTTTCTGAACTCCAGTTTAAGATTAATTAATCATAACTGCAAAATATTCCAGGAAAACCTTTATCCCTGATCAATATAAATGAACAGTACTTTTTATATGCTCCATTCCCTGCACCCTTTCACTTGCTGCTTCAGTCCTTACAAGCAGCCTAAGAAGAGCAAGTGCTTGAAAGATACTAATCTGAACAGTGTTTTCAAGTCATGATGAATATTTAAGAGGAAAAAAGAAACCTAGTCTTTTTTCAGCTCCTACTGTACCGCCTAGCCAATAGTAAACTATTTCTAGTAACAGCTGCTAAGAACTTAGAAGAGTATTTTTAGGATGTAACCAAGCTCAGGGTATTTTTAATCTATGATTATACATTGTCTAAGTCAGATGAGCATCAGTTAGGAGGTTTAGCCAGACTCTCTTCTTGTTATCATACCTTCTTATAGAACTTGAGACTGCTGCAAAGCAAATCTTTATGAAGGGCCACTTAAGAAAGGGTATAACAGAGAAAAGTGAAGAGTCTTATCATGTCTTGGGCAGGAACATCTTCAGGAGAGCTTCATCTCTTTAGACTCTGCAATAATAAAGGTAACTCCATAGTAACTGCAGACAAACAGACAGATGCAAGTTTTCCTAAGTTCCACCCACCATGACACTGATTTCAGCTGTCCTGGGAAAATCCATTAGTTTCACAAGGTTACTTCAGATTTTGTCCAGTGCAGCATGAGATGAGAATGAGGCTGGTCTGGTGAGAAATGTGGACTCCTACAGCCTTGAAGAGGGAGCACTGGGTCTTTTTTCGCTTGTTTATTTCCTCACTGCTCCCGAATACTACACAGCTCAGGTGATAGAATATAACATAGCCTCAACTTTTTTTGCATGCATGATCAGATTCTGCTGAAGATTAAAGACAATTTCCCAATTATGTTTTTCTTATCTTTGGGATTCTGAGAGAGCCTCTCATGGAAATGAAGAGGTAGGAGGTAGCTATCTTTGTCGGGAAGGCAAGCCGGCTTTGCACTGAGTCGTAAGGGTATCTTTTCCACCTCCACACATTAATTACTTTTCGCTTTGCGCAGCATTATGTAACACACTGCTGTGAAACTGTCTTGCAGTTTAAGTTTCCCTACTCAAAACAAAGAGGGACCTGCTCCCTCGCTGCCACTGAAATTGCACACTGGCAGGGAAAGAGAACGAATCCGTTGGAGGTTTCCAGACTGCACTGCTGAGAGGGATGAAAGAACAAATTACTGTTAAATGGCAGCAAGACAGAGAAAAGGGGCACCATCCATGCCAGGGTGTTTAACAAAACTGAGAGATCCAAAAACTGACTGCTTGCTTCTCTCCCACAACACAGAGAACTGAGGGCATCAGAGAAAGGATCCCAGCAGGCCACCGGCTCACACTGGCAACAGAAAAAGCAATACAAGCGATTTTAACAGTCCTCCTCATGCTATTCTCTGTCACAAGCAGTAGAAACAGGATGCACGTAGACCCAAATAAAACCTGCAATTGTTTTAAATGATGTATTGAAACTCTGAAAAATGTTCTCTTCTGTTTGAAGACCAGCTGCTTTTATTACACTGAATAGTAACAGGAAAAAAAGAAATATAACAAGGGAAAAAAACATCACTGTGGCAACAGAGACACAAGTAACTTGATACCCTCTTCACCCTATTGCTTCAGTATGACACGATCAGGTATCTGAGCTCTGTTTCAGCAAGGAAAGCCCAGCTCAATGGGTAAAGGATAGGGAGGTCCAGCAAGATGTTAGCATTTCGGTTTAGGCTCATTGCAGTTCCCTCACTCTCTTCCCTGCAGCTTGTGTCATTTCACAGCTGAGGGTAAGGGTGAGGGTACCAGCCTGGCCCAGACAGGCAGACTGCTCACCCCTGACACTTCAGTGTTAACTGTGAAGAAACACAGATGCTGCAGAAAATGACTCCTGCCCTAGGACACTCACACTGTGCCAAGGGAAAGGAAAAGTGATTAAAGGAGTTGGGAGGATCAGAGAGGGAGCACGGCTCTGAAAAAGTATCTGGGATGTGGATTCCCCACTCCAAGACTGAGCTGAATATGTGAGACACTGCAAAGATCTGTAGAGTCTAACATTTCTCCTTGTACTTACTACACTGTGAAATAAAATCAGCCTATTGCTAGAAGAACAGACTTGCCTGTTTCTTTTACAGGTGAAGCCTGTAATTCTAGAGTCAATACCTGGAAGGATGGAGGTGCTCCAAAGAGGTCACACAGTGCAATTACAATGCTATGATGTCTGGAGTTGAAAAATACCAAAGCTCTCCTCCTCTGGGGCTAGGCTACCTGCAGACCCAGCTCCAAAAGACTTCAGACACTGAATTACAGGCAGCAAGCTCCTTTGGACAGCAGAACATCTGACAGTGGCCTTAAGTAATTTCACCTTCCATTCAAACCCATTTTATAGCTAGGCATGCAAAACTATCTCACAGGAATTCTGGGATGGCTCATGCCAACCAAACCAGTATCTACAAACACATTGCCAGCAAAGATGTCCATTTGCTCCCAAGGGGTAAGCTGTTTACATACTAGAACAGTATGAAAGCAAGGGGATTAAACAGCAAGTACAACCATAAGACTGCAACTATTAAGTGTCACAAAGCCAAATCTGGTGAATGAAGAGGATAATTAGAGACATCCAGAGATCCAAAAGCCTTGCAGGTTGACACAGAGGAGGCTGAGATTCGATAATAACCTGCAAAAACTATCTGCAATGAAAGCCAGGATGAAAGAAGTCTGATATGGGCAGGCTCTGCACTTACCCCGGTAAGCACTGAACCATGAGTGACTATTCACAGTAAGAAAGAAGCAGGGAAGGGTGGCCAGAAACTTTAGTCTAACAATCCGAGAGGCCACCGTGTGCAGTCCGGTCATGCCAACAATCCCTCCACCTCAGTTTTCAGGAACATCCAGTGCTGAACATGCAGGCAATACAGGAAGAAAGCTGGGCTGGATACAGGTACAGAATGGGAAATTCCCGCTGATCCGAGGGCACGTTGCATTCAGTGCATGTGCTCAAACCAGGAGAACGCAATGATTTTAGAACAGTGAAGGAACCAGCATATAAAAATCACAAGCTGCTTAGAAAAATCAAACATTAATAATCTATTCAATTAGAAGGGTATCGTAAGACTACGCAAGAACAAACATCATAGCTGTGGTTAAGAAACAGAAAACACAGAACCAAACAATTCTAAACCTGGTTTTCTGATCTTTTTGAATAAAGTTTATTAAATAGACTGCATCCCAGTATTCTTTTGGATAATTATTTTTAAGTGAGGAAAATGCAGTGTATGTTGTCAGCAACAGCAGTGATACAGTGTCACAAGGGAAAAGTGTGTGCATTTGGAGAAGATGGGAAATCCCAGGTGAACGAGGAACTGACTACAAGGAAGCAAGAAGAGGTTGTGCAAAGAGAGGGATGTGTGAGCCGACCCATCTGGCTGCAGGTTTGGGTGCAGAAACATTAATAGCAGGGTCAGGCTAGGAAGCTGTGAGGGAAGCTCGGGGATCCCAGCACTGCTGGGGAGCCGCTTATAATACAGGTGAGCCGTGAGCCTCTCGCCCTCTGCCTCCCGAGGCACGGTGCATCCTCGGTGCCCCCAGCACACAGCACCGCAGCCGGCTCCGGTCCCCACACAGCACCGCGGCCGAGTGCAGCCATCGGAGCCGCTCCCGGCGCCGCTCCTCCCGCACTCCACTGCCCTTGCGGCCCTGCCGCCGCCGCGCCGCCAGGGGGCACCACAGCGGCGCTTCAGCCGCGGCAGGGCCCGCTCGCCCCCCGCAGCCCCTGAGGAGGGTCCCCCCTGCGCGGGCCCATGGAGGGGAGGTCGGATTCCTGCGAGGAGCTGTCCGGGAATCCCGGGGGGAGCGCTCCCTTTGGCGCTTCGGAAGTTCGGCCCTCGGATGGGGGAGGCCGGTCTGCCGGACAGCTGGTGCTGAAGTACCTTCCTCTGCCCGTCCTGCCGGCGGTGGAGCCATATGTAAGAACCCGGCAGGCTCAAACTCAGCACTGACCTAAACTTGTGGCCACCACCTGAGGATGGCAAATAGTCTCCATGCAGCAGCTGCAGCTTTAGGTTTTGTGGAAAATAAGACTGATGCCATAAATCTTGTGATTCTCACTGCTTTGCTCAAGATGTGTAGAGCAAAAATCATGCAAAGTGCAGCTGCATTTCAACCCTCCGAACCGAGTAAACTAAACAAGTTGATTTATAATGCTGTTTTTACATGGATTCTCTTCATAGCAGGCTGTAATGGCCGCAGTTAAAAGTGTGCTGGGCTGGGATTAAGGTCCATCTCTCAGACTCCCTGTCGCAGCCCAATGCCAGCACTCACCACTGATGGGAAGTGCTCCCTAGAACACGGCACATCTCCCTTTGCCATTTCCCTTTATCCACATGAAAGGACCCACTGCTCTCCATGCACATTGAATTTCATTAACTCATTAGTCAACATTTCACATGCATCTCTATGTTACGGTTAATCCATTCGATGAGCTGTGTTTATCTGTGCTTCCCTGGTAGACTCTGCCAGCCCAGCTCCTTTACAACAACTTATCAGAGTCCAAGTTATTAAAAAAGCTTTCCATAGCTTGCTTTATTAATAAATAAGTAAGTAAATAAAGGCTACAAACTGCTTCTCTGTTTGTGCTGTCTGTTTAGATTAGCAAATCCTCAGGCACTGGTCTTTCACAGTGTGCAAGTGGTACTTGGTACAATGCCCGCCATTCACCTCAGCCTTGCTGGGCTTCCCAGTGCAAATCTAGTAATATAAAGCATTTTCTTTAGGGCAAAATTCACTTTATCTATCAGTAGTTGCCCACAAGAGAAGCATCTCCTCCCCACTGAATCATCAAAGCTTTGTCTCCAATTAACATTAAAATGTACCAATCAACGTTGATTTGTGAACCTTGTCATAGATCTTTTGGGATGAATGACACTTTTTATTCCTTAGCAACCATTCAGACCAGGCACAGTAAATGCCACCTGAGTCACAGAGTCATAGAACCGGTTAGGTTGGAGAAGACCTTGAAGATCATGGAGTTCAACTGTTAACCCAGCACTGCCATGTCCACCACTTAAACCATGTCACTAAGTGCCACATTTACACGTCTTTACTCATGTGTAAATCTAATTAGTGTCAATCTCCTCAAAGAAAAAAAGCATTTCCCAAACTAAATGCTTGCCTTAGATAGGTCAACTCAATTAGTGTTAAAAGGATCTCTACAGTTTTAAAAAGGGGGGGGGGGGGGGGAAGAGAAGCCAAAGAAAAGGAGAAAGAGAAAAAGGAAAGGAAAGGAAAGGAAAGGAAAGGAAAGGAAAGGAAAGGAAAGGAAAGGAAAGGAAAGGAAAGGAAAGGAAAAGGG
>NDXB01001447.1:282750-299281 GCA_002631895.1 Agapornis roseicollis
GGGGGGGGAAGGACAGACGGACGGACAGATAATGGCTTTAATGGATTTAAATGAGTTTAAATCTTATTTCCAAAATAGTCTGTTCTTCCTCAAAAAATGAGACCTTGGGACACTCCCTCCCCAATTTTCTGTCATCAATTCTTAAATGCACAAGGCAAACTTTCAATTCCTGATAATTCAGTCTATTTCTGATAATCAAAATCCAGATCTTCAAAAAAGCCATTAGTCTCGTGACTGAGACTGTTTCTCCATCCAGCAACTGACATTTTGAGACTAATGCAGGGAATCACAACACACCATAAAGTAGCCCACTGTAAAGATTCAAACAAGGCGCAAAAGGCAAAGCTTTTTATGGTCAACCCTCACTGTTAGGCTACAGCAAGTGGAAAAAACCTGGGGATAAAGACATGATTGGCAGTGTATTTGTGGCCATGACTGATGGTTCCACACAGTGCTCAGGGAAAGGACCACCATGAAGCACACGCAGTCCTGGTCTTGAGTTGTCCTGACTACTCCAAAGGAAGGGATCTGTGTAGCATTCTCACACTGTGTGTATCTTCAGCCTCCTCATCTATTGGGTGAGTGCTGTCTCGTGTATCACTGTCAAAATCCCCACGACCCTGTGGTGCAGCCAGGAGCAGGTGGGTTTACTTCAGTCATAAAGTGCAATTTCACTGCATGCAACATAAACTGGATGCAAACAAACAAAAAGAGAAAATCGCTGCCTTCATAGATCAGATTAATGTCAAAGAAGGGACAACAGTTTGGAAATTCATAGTTTTCTTATTTTTAATATTTCACTTTGATCGTGTCCATCTTAAAACACTGAAATTACTGTTTTGAAGGATCAGCACATCTGAAGCTCTACAGCTGCAAACAGATCATTCCTGAGTTAGCAGTGGATTACAAGAGGCTCCCGAAATGCAGCGCCAGCTGTTCCTAACATCTTTTTGGAAGCCTGAACTTAATCCAAAGCAATCCTACAGATCTTAGTGTTTTTACAGCCGCAGATGCCAGGGCCCTTCTATCAGATACCTCAGCACCCTACAAGGCAGGATGCCAGGTCATTTCTTACTTTAATTTATCACTACTAAGGCAGGTCATCTGTAGCTTGATTAAGTACATCCTGAGCATACCCCAAGCATGGGGCACTGAAAGAGGTTTCCCCAGGTAATACCAGGAAGGTCGTTCCAGATGCAGGAGTGCTCCCAAGGACAGACAATGTAGACCACTCTCTTAGCCACAAACTTGTCCTGAATAAATCACTGGACACAAGCTAAATTCTGCAGTTTCCTACTAATAAAACATATCTCTTCCATCCCCTTAAGAATGCCATGGAAATCAGTTAATTAACAGACTAGGAAGTACATAATCACAGATTGTAGGATATCTTTATCACTATGAATATGTCATCATATTTATCACTGTTTCCTGTCACCACACACAAAGAACACGTCTTCAGCGCAGTTAGTTTAATTTGCAAGCTCCAAAATAATAATTTCTCACCTCTGTTGACATTTCTAGAAGTTATTTTTGCCTTAGAAAAAGCCAACACAAGGATCTGTGAGGCACATTACGCAAAGCAGCTTGAGGCTTTTATCTGCCTTGATAGCCAAATAATGGTGTTAGAAAAGCGCTACTTCTGCTCTGTTCAGAATCAAATTTCACAAAGAAAAAGGGTGACCCAGTTCAGCAGTGTAAATACATGTCATCTCATTAACTTCCAGGTTGAGCTGCAGTAACATTCACATGCTACAGCCTGCACTTCAGACAATAAATTCCATAAATACTCCTTGTGCTTAACAGGACCATATAGAGACGGTCAGATCATTGCAGGGGCAAACTGATAGAGGTCACTTCAAAGGCCACATGCTTACAGCCAAGGTTTGCTAGGGAATACTCTGAGCTGTATGCTTCAGATGTTTGCATTGCTCCAAGCAGCAGATCAGCAAGCGTCACTAAGGAAAGACTAATAACACTACTAATAACACCACTGAGTGAAATCAACATCACCACAGCACACAAACTATTCCCAAAGCCATCCCCAAAATCATCTTCCTATATTTGCCTGAGAAAGCCACTCTGGGTTTCTTCCCTTTATTCCTAATATGATCTGTCTCCTTCAAATCTGAAAGCCATTAAGACAAAATTATTCAAACTGGATTCATTCATTCATACAGCTTTTTCTCACAGCTGATCCAAAGAGTCAAAGATGAGCTGCTTTGTAGTTTTATGTGCTTTGTATTTCTTTTTTGGGAAGAAGCACCACCATGCCTTTGAAAACATGAACATATGAGAACTGCACACTGGGATTATGATCCTACAGCCCTCACACTGTAACATGCCTGAAAAGCAGCTTCCAGTCATCAAAACCTTTCTGTTTCTATATGGATGTTTATGAGAGTAAAGAAACACATCTTCAGTCCAGTCTGATTAATTAACTGATGCAGCAGCAATGCTGCAGCTGCATTTGCCAAGTTATCATCCTTAGGACCATAATTAACACCAAGGAAGTTCCAGTGGAAATCAGGCTTGAATGACATCACTGGTAACAATTAAAGCTCCTGAAGTTTTCACAGCTCTTCTGAGCAGCTTCTTAGTGCTCTGAGCAACCCTTCAGTTCTGCCAAATGCCTCTTGGAGGCAGCTAAGGCTCAGTATGGTTTTACGGGACTCAAGATTCATCCTGGCTGAGAGAAATCTCTGACCTAAGGTTTTGCTTCTAAAATAACAGTGCCTGGCTTATACTTCCCCTTTGTCCCCGTTGTTTTCATGCAAGCAATGAAAGCACAAGAGGCAAGCGCACAGCTAAAATGGGAGATGGGGGCAGAGTTCTCCCCTGAGCCTGCCTTTTGGATTTGTTGGTAAACAATCAAGGAGGCAAGAGATTATAATGCTGGCTAAATTTACTTACCTATACCCTAGTATTGTTTTGGCTCTCTTCACCCACTCTCCAAATCTTCCACACTCTGTAAATCTTTACAGCTCTCAGCCATGGATAATCATGCCTCATTGAATAAAACCCAAAACACCAGACTGATGCAGTATGTTGCAATATACTAACATAGTGGATTTTTAATGTTTTTGTTTTACCTAGTGGAGATATTCCCATTTTCACCATTGATCAACCCCATGTGCAAGATTCCCCAGTGCCTCCTACAGACATCAGTCTACCCACAGACAGCAGTTTCTAATGAGGCAACACAGCTCCCTCTCCTCTAAAACAAATGCAAAGAGAGGACATCCTTGATCTTTTATTGCCTAAGTGTTTCTGGTGCAATGATCTACTTGCAGCTGACATTTGAAACTTGAAGCTAAAAAGAAATCCACAGATGGGCTTTGAAGGTCATCCAAACACAGCTTAAAACCTGCTCTATTTTGCTCCCTGGTATAGCCTCAATACAAGCCTCTGGTTGTAAGTTAACCTGGAGGTTTTTCCCTCCGAGTTGATCATCTGGTATATCAATTTATAGCGGGGTGGGTAAGAGCAAGAAATCCATTTACAGAGATTTTCCTATTGATTTTTTTTTTTGAAAGCAGTAAAGCTGGAAACCTTTATTTTGTCTTTTAATTTACAATGTGCAAAGCAGAAAAAGATACAACTTGCATCTTTTCCCTTCCCATCATATGACACCTCACTAGAAATAGATTTGCAAGATGAAACACAGTGGTAAATGCCTGCTATATCTTTCCAGGACAGTGTGTCAGCAGTGCTGTGACACTGCCTAGGCTACCAAGTGCACTTAAAAGAACTTGGGTTTGTAATTCAAAACTGTTGATTTTTGATCTACATTTTAGCAAAAAGACTAACTATGTGTTTGCATAAAAAGCTGACTACAACCCCATGCAAAGGATTAGCCCACATCTGCATGACACTTAAATCCTACTTAAGCCTATTCCAAATATCATTAACGTTCTTCTTGCACAAATGACACAGCATGGCTCTGGATTAGGTAATGGGAGACATGTTTAGCATGCTGGAGTAGATGACATAGGAGGAGCAACACAGCATTACTAGGTTATGCCATCATCTGTGCTTTCTAACCCCCTTGGATATACCAGCCTCATCTTATATATCCTTCCCTATATCATGAGCTACACCTGCCATCATAGATCATACTAAGCACAGACACCCGGTATTATGCTGAATCACAGAGTAGGAGAGAAGCTGTGGCCTTGAGTGAAGTCTGAGTTAGCAGTGGAGCATTGCAGAACTTGGGTCAGCTTTGGATGACATCAGTGGTTACATACAGACACAGAACATCCCCATCATAGTGCTGTGAGTCTCATTGAACATACTAACAATGACTTGCTCTAAAGACCCAACTATTTTAAATTACATACTTGTTTAATAAACCACACATTCAGGCCCAATTAGGAAGTGAACAGAACCAAGTAATAAGTGCTTCTCAAATATAATCACAATAACCTAAGTGATGCAGGGCACTTCACACCACAAACTCCAGCCTAAGTTTAGCCCATGAGAGTAAATACTGCCAGACAAGGCCCCGAGCCACCTCCTTTGTCCCACGTCCTTAAGAGGTAGTTGTGTTTACTGGATTGGCATGACACGTTTCATTCAAAGCCCAACTTCCAGGTGACAGCTGATGGCACTGATGGTGAGAGGTCACACTCAAAATGTGTTCCATGACTGCTGTCTCAAATTGTTTGCATTCCATGATCTACTGATTTTAAGGCATCCACCATCACCCAGTCTGACCTCTGGCAATAAAATTTATGATGGTGCATGGAAGTCTCCGGAATGCCTGCTAGCCAGATACTTTACAATGAACTTCACTAGCACAAGCATAAGCATGTTTTCCCACGGGGTGATTCTGTATGTGGGCTATGTGATTCTTCACCTCTCATAATTTGCACTTCTCGCCCATTTCTCCTATAGC
Source organism: Agapornis roseicollis (assembly GCA_002631895.1). Taxonomy (NCBI): domain Eukaryota; kingdom Metazoa; phylum Chordata; class Aves; order Psittaciformes; family Psittacidae; genus Agapornis; species Agapornis roseicollis. The sequence goes on from NDXB01001447.1 coordinate 287,651, forward strand.
GAATCTGGAAATCTTGTAAATACAGGTGAGCTGATTTTGCAGAGCAGCTTCTACAGCCTGCCTGAAGATTTCTCAGAACAGTTGAAAAGGAGTTTATTCTGCAGCTCCTGCCCGCCTCCCCCCCCCCCCATATGACCGTGCTTAGGCCCACCCCTCACCCCAANGCCCATTTCTCCTATAGCGAATCTGGAAATCTTGTAAATACAGGTGAGCTGATTTTGCAGAGCAGCTTCTACAGCCTGCCTGAAGATTTCTCAGAACAGTTGAAAAGGAGTTTATTCTGCAGCTCCTGCCCGCCCCCCCCCCCCCCCATATGACAGTGCTTAGGCTCAGCCCTCAGCTCAACTGCACAATAATAGAAGCTTTTATGTCAAGTCTAGAACTGCTCTTCTGAACATCAGGAAAGGCAGAAAACCACTCTGGGCAATCATTTTAATTATAGAAGAGCCTGATCACCAAAAGAGGGAGCATCGATTTAGCAAAGTTCCTCTATTGTATCGTGCGTTAACATCATTAATCCTCAAAGCTTTGTAAAATGGACTTGCACAGCTGTTTGTGAGCAGTTGTCTTCAGCAGAGAAGCCAAAGGCCAAGAGGAAAGGAACGCACTAGGTATTACCTAGACTATATGTTGACAAGATAAAGATAACACCTGATATAGATAAGGACAAGATAAAGATAACACCTATATACATTCATAATCCTGCTGGTTTTAATTCTGTCCAGCTATGCCACACATGGCGAAGAAACTCATTGACAGGCTGGGAAGCAAACTGGGTAGAAATTTGCAAGAATGCAATCAAAAAGGATAGAGGAATTCTGAAATGAATTCCAGGGGCTTGCCTAAAACCACCTTGAAAGCACAAACACGGCAGCAGTAATCATGCCCAAACTCCTATGAAGCTTAGGAACTAACAATTAAGTCACAGTAATATGGATTTCAGCTCAGTTTATTTACCCAAACATACAGGTTCTTTCCTAAAACTCGAGCCTCTGTGACTTCCCTTGTACTGTTACCCAACCTATCTCAATTCAAAATGCTATGTCACGTCATGTGGCAAGTTACAATCACACCCCTTTTCTGTACACAGGAGCAGCAGAATGCTTTGATTCCTGCATACCTGGACTTCAGCAGCAGCAATAAATTTCACAGTCCCGTACTTGGCACCATTTCCAGTCTCCTAACCAGGTTCTGTATTCAAGAAACCATGACAAACTCTCCGTGGTCTTAACAAAACACAAGGCCAACTTGAGGGGATATGCCTTGAAAGTAATATTCCTCCTCACATGGTCATACACCTGTAACACAGAATTGATATCAAAGTTCAGGTTCCTAACATAGTTAGAAAGATTGGAGACACAGGCCCATCACTGTCTTGTTATAGGAGGTACAAAAAGCAGTTATGAGCTGTTTGCGTGACCCAGAAGGAAGGGGGACATCACAATCTCAATGTATTTGTGGAATCACAATAATAATGTTTGTGGAATATACACTTTTGCCCAGAAGGGTGTTAATGGCCTGATTTTCAAGGAAACAGAGATACTTCTACATAAGGGAACTTGTCCACTGAACCCAGTATCATCCTCTGTACCCAGACAATTAAAGTCAATACACAAACCAGCAATACATCATTCGATCACCTAATAACTCTGTATTCACTCTCTTCTGCTTTTGGAGCCATCCCTTCTGGAAAAGTGGCACAGAGAGCTACAGCAATAAAGGGCTTGTGGAGATATCTGGGGAATAAGATAACACCATAAATGCAGCCTGAAAGTACAGCTTCTGTCAGCCCTACCTCTAGGCCATTAGGAGGTCCCAAGTGCCTTACAGAGCATTACCAAGAGAGAAATACGTATTGTTTGTTATAACCTGGATAGAAACAAGGTACTGGAGGTTATTTGACTGGTTTCCATTTACTTGTCCAGCAGTTTACCCCAAGCACCCCAGGCATCTTCACACCAACCTCCTTCAAAGCTGAGAAATCAAGATGCAAGTTCTCAGTAATCTGCAAAGCAAACAGCCACTGCAAAGATCCAGTCCAGTCCTGATATAACTTTGCTAATTCCACCGTGCTTACTTCAGAGTTGAATCTGGTCCCTAGATCCTACATTGCTCCACTTCACACAGCTGATGTGTGTGACTAAAGCTCTGCTCAGCTCCAGATGGCCAAACGTCAAATAAATTGAAAACCAGCGATTGCCAAATCTCTGCTTAAAAGAAAAACAAATCACAACAGCAAATAACAAAAAAGCTACAGAAGAAATCAAAGAGGGAGCGTGAATTCAGTACGAGAAAACATAATGCAACATGTTGTCTTCCCTTTTGTACCTCACTTTTATAAGGTGTTTACCTTGTAAAAGGTAACGGAAGGGTGCAAAGGTCATGAAAATACCTCTGGTACTAGTTACTGAACAACATCTCAGCTCTTTTCATCCTGCTGGCAGTGTTTATGTCCTCCAAGACAGAAAGCCACCATGCTCTAGATTAAGGGTAAGACCTCCATGCCCCTAAATAACAACTATATTCACATACTGCACTTTCTTTAGAGAAGATAAGGCATGGCTAGAAAGCAAACTATGCACTAGACAAACCAAGAATGGGTACTTGCCTGTAGTTCTGCTAACCCAGAAATTATGATCAGCAGCAGCTGATCATGAATAACTGAATAAAAACATCTATATACAGGCACATGCAATCTGTAATGTTTCCAGCAATTTTCCAACATGGTTGCCAGGATGGCAAGAGAATTCAACAGAGCTACTCTGTTCACTGCAGGGTTTAGTCCAGAGCTAGGAAGGGAAAGGGGCAGGAAGGGACAGCACTATTTTGTTTAATACACAGAACAGGAACTCATTAAGAATAGGATCAATTTCCAGCTTTATACAACTTCTCTTCCCTGCACTAGCCTACATCTGACATCAGTCATAACACTCTACAAACAGCTAAAAGTAATTTTCTCACCTTCCTTCTAGGATCACATGTTATCTACCGTGTCCTACATCAGATAAAGCAGATTGTGGATGAAATACAGCCTTTACCAAGACTCCTGGAACAGCTGGGATGAACGATTCCCCAGAGACCATGGTGCCTACTTTTGTACTTTCAAATGGAGGGAATGCTTATTCAGCTTCATGAAGCTTATGAATCAATTAACGTTCTTTTATACACAAATTAACATTCTTTTAGTCATGCCAAAGCATAACTATCTTCAGTATCAATTACATTTCTAAATAACTAAATTTCTAAATAGCAATATATTGGTGAGGCTGTCTGTGCTGCTCTGAACATGCAAAACACTTGTTATCAAGAAGGTGTCCAAAGCGAGGGTTCAGACTGAACATAGCTGAAAAAACCCATATGTCTCATAGCAGAGAACTCTTTAAGTTACTGTGCTGGTTTGGGCTGGGAGAGAGTTACTTTTCTCCATAGTACCTGGTATGGGGCTTATAATTTGGATTTGTGCTAAAACAGTGTTGATAACAGAGGTGTTTTCAGGCTGAGCACTGCTTGTACAGAATCAAGGCCTTTTCTACTCCTCACCCCACCAGCGAGCAGGCTGGGGGTGCACAAGAAGCTGGAAGGGGACACACCCGGGACAAGCTGATCCTAACTGACCCAAGGAGTATCCCACCGCATATGGTATCTTGGTCAGCATATAACACTGAGGGAAAAAAGGGAAATCAGGAGTGATGGCATTTGTCTTCCCAAGTAACGGCTATGTGTTATGGAACCCTGCTGACCTGGTGATGGCTGAACACCTACCTGTGATGGGAAGTGATGAATTACTTTTCTTGTTTTGCTTCACCTATTAAACTGTGTTTATCTCAACCCAGGTGTTTTCTCACTTTTACTCTTCCAATTCTCTTGCCACTACTGAGGGAGGGAGTGAGTGAGTGGCTGTGTGGGGCTGAGTTACCGGCTGGAGTTAAACCACTACAGTTACAAAATGGCAATGGTGAAAGGGATTTCAAAAACCATGTGCATCTTCCTGCCTCAAGGAAGGGGGAACTGCCTTTACAACCAGTCCAGTGTTCAGGGTCTTCCTCTGCTTCATATCATGACAACAAATTCATCTCTCTGACTGGCACAAATCTGGAATCATTCTGCTGGCCTCCACAGCTATTCTAGATTCACAAATAGCTTGCTCTCCAAGAGCTCTCCTACCAAAAAAGACTTTTTGTTAATATATTCTTTACCCATAAAATAAGCACTACAGTTGCAGAACATTCATTCAGGCAAGAAACAGATGAGAAATAAAAGGCATGCTGATTATTTCTGAAGCACTTAGGGAAGATCAAATTGCTGTGTCTGCCTCACCCTCTGATACTGCAGAATACCATGCTCAAGTGTAACCAGTAGTACTGCCTGACATTTTCAAGACATATAAAAGAAGAAAATAATCATTTTAGAAAGGCATTTAACTTCCACTTCCTAGTAGAAAATGAATTTGATGCTAATCATTTGCGCTCCTGAGCTGAACTATTAGTATTAAGAGCAGCATGCCTACAGGACTCATAGATACTAGTGGTAAACACTGTTGGACAGAATGAAAAGCTGAATTAAAGATTCCCTACAGGGTGATTCTGCCTTCCAGAAATGAAGGAGGGTGGGGCAGAAAATGAACTTAATGGTAGTCAAGAACTGTCTCAGTCCAGGATGAGGATTGTTTCTGGGAATACTCATCCTGGACTGAAGTCTGGGGAAGAAACATCAACAAATGCTTCACTAAGAACTCGACACATGAAAGAAATTCTGAGCCGGCACACTAAATGCTCATTGAGTGCATTTTAAATGGAGCATATTGGAGTCAAAACATCTTTTTGTTTTCATTCTAGAACCTGGAAAAATCTCAGTCTCTCTAACTCTTACCTGGTCCATTGGCCACAGTTTTAATATAACATTTATTGCTGGAAATCAGAAAATGAGAACACCCTAAGCAATCTGAGTTTTCCTGCCCCCAGCATGAAAGAAGATATATTCTGACTTAAACTAATAAGTTTGGAACTGTTAACAGCATCATTAGTGTTTAGGCAGCAGTAGTGATTCCCGTGGACTTCATTTTCTCTTTCAGTTATTCTTTCTGTCTTCCCAGTTTCATTTACATGAAGTGTATTTTGCAAATAAAAAACCTACTTGTTACCATCACAAAACCACTTTTGATCGGGTCTGGCTTCATCTGTGGGGATCTTTAGACATGTTAGAAATCAAAAGGACATTGAAGCTGATCTCATCATTAATCCATTCCCAGTGAGTTAACATAACATTCTGTCAGCATTGTGCTTTCTAGTGTCTTTACATGCCCCAGTTGATGTGGCTTTCTAAGTGCCCTAGGAAACCTCTTCATATTTCTGTTTAAAACATCAACTTGCAGTGCAAAGAAAGCATTTGTAGAAAAGAACTAACTATTTAAGGAAAACAGCAAATTCTACTTTTAAGCAGCAGCACAGACTGTGTAATTCAGCAGGATGGAAACATATCAGGGCTGGAGCTGCTCAGTCTCACTTAAGATTAGCTCTTTGCTATGCAAACATGGCATCAAACTTAGCTTTGTGTTTTTCCCCTCCAAAGTCATATGCTTGCACACGTGTTCCCCCCAGCCTTTCCAGGCCCTATGCTTGTGTGGTATTGCTAGAGAAGCGTAACTTCATAAAGCTGGGAGAGAAACCTAATTGCTTAAAAATAGGATCTGGCAGAGCACCAGCTCCTAGATCAGTCTGTGAAGCGTTCAGAGGTTTCAGGCAGCTCAGAGTTTTTCCTCAGGCGATTGCAAACCAGTAATTCCCTCTGCTCCCTTCAGAGAAATCACAGCAGGATGTGCAGCAGCTGTGGGGACAGTCACTGCGGCACGCTCCCCTCGGCTGACCACTGGGCTTCCTGGGGTGTCCAGAAAATCAGAGAAATCAAAACAAAGAGCTTTTTGACATCAGAACCTCACAGCTCCTTCCTGTACCGCTCCAAATGGTCTCTACCCCCTTCTCTTTTAACCTTTTTCAGGTTCAGAGCTGGTTCTGCTCTGCATCAGTTCTGCCTCTGTACCAGTCTAAAGAAGGATTTCCACACACATTCCCTTGCCTCACTCTGCTTTGAATGTGTCTTCTTTTGCACACTGTTCTCAGGGACCCTTCTTTCCATTCTTCTCCCACTCTCTACAGCTCTTACCATCTCCTTCACCCACTGCCCTCATGACTTCTCAGTGTCCAGAGGAAGATGCAGGAAGCAAACAGACCAAGAGCAGAGCAAAGCTCAATCTTGATCCTGCTTCCTTAGAAAACTGAGTCAGAATCTGTCTTAGCAACACACTTGGATCTTGCTGGACCTGCACACTTGGAGGAAGGGTCCAGCTATGGAAACTGAGCATCATAGAAAAACCATCCCACGTAACCCCAGTAATATTTCAGGAAGAGGGATTGTGTGGAACAGAGCATGAATTAATCCTCTCCCTTTTTTCAGATGGCTGCAGTAAGCACAGGTGATTAAAGTTTCTTTAGATATATATAAATATATATAGCAGCCTCCAAGTATGTTTATGTGTACACACACACATCTATACACTTGCACACAACCACCAAAGGGAACTTTGCTGGGGTTACCCCTTCCCTACAGTTCCACCCGTTAGTTTCAGCTGGCTTCTCCTGACCTACCCTCTCTCAGCCATTCCCTGGGGAAGCAGCACAACAACCTTTACTAAAAATACCTCCTGAGCATCATAAATAGCAAGATAGTAGGGTTCTTAATCCCCCTTCAGGCACAGAGTGGTTTTGCTTTTGATAAATACAGAGTGGCAACAATGGACAGGGAATAAAGTGCCTCTTCTACTACTGGTCTGTGTGCCTTGCAGAAAGGTAAAATGAGAACTCATAGTATACACAAATGGTGTCATGAGAGGACAAAAGAAAAAGGGGAAATTGCTATTGCAGAAAGCCACAAAATCTCCCAAATCTGAATGTTTAACTCAGTAAGATTTACTGCCCAGAACATAAGACCTTTTATTAACATAAGATCTCTTATTAAAGAAAACTTTAGACCTACAGTTATCTGCAACAAGCAGGGAGCCAGGCAGCAGGAAAGAGAATCATAGAATAGCAGAATGGTTTGGGTTGGAAAGGACCTTAAGATCATACAGTTTCAACACCCCTGTCATGGCAGGGGTGCCTCACACTAGACCATGCCACCCAAGACCCTGTTCAACTTAGAATCACAGAATCATACAATAGTCAGGGCTGGAAGGGACCTTAAGATCATCTAGTTCCAACCCCCCTGCCATAAGCAGGGACACACTGAAACTGCCAGGGATGAAAAAGGGGAAGGCTGACTCGTGCCCTGCTGAACTTCTGCACCACCACAAACTGTACCAAACAGGCTGAATGCCCAGTGCCATGCTGGGCTGCTGAAAGGAAGGACCAGATGTAACCCTTTCATGGCACTTTACTCTTGAAACGCTATCACCAAACACTACATGAACCTCCCAACATCCCTGCCACACAGACTTGAGAAACTGCAGAACCACACAATCCCAGACTGGTTTGCACTGGAAGACACCTTAAAGCTCATCCAGTTCCAGCCCCCTGCCATGGGCAGGGACACCTTCCACTAGACCAGGTTGCTCCAAGCACCCATCCAACCTGGGCTTGAACACTGCCAGGGATGGGGCAATAATCTCCTGCATTACCTAGGGACTGAGGTCACTTTGTATCTAGATACACAAAATACATTAAAGATCCTAAAACCAAACTGCATTTGAATCCAAGTTTTCACCATTTCCTTATCAAATGTATGACGGGCAAAAATTGTGAAGTACCAAAGACATTGCACAACTGTGAGCTCTGTTGTCCAATACAACCCTGGAAGTTTCAAAAATGCCACTGTCCAGCTGCAGCTCTAAAGGAAGGACATCACAAGTGATGTTTCCTATACAAACATACATCATGTTGCAAGCATGGAAGGAAATACGGTATCCTTGTGGCAACTCTAATAGTCATAAACATTAGCTATAGACTTTAGATTACATTTTCAGACATACAGGAAGCAATATAATATCATCAGAATTGTGTTGCAAATCTATCATATTACGTATGAACACTATCAGTTAACCAGAGCCTCTTTCTTTGGTACACCAGACTCCAACTGTGCACTGCACATCTAAGTACACAACACGCTTTTGCCATTCATCTCAAGTATGAAAACATCTGGCAAAAGAAAATAGGAAAAAAAATATTTGTAGACATTTTTGGACAGAGATTACTTCAGGTCAAGTCAGAAAGCATCCCTAAGCTGCAATCATCAAATACTTTTACCAGTTACTTTGGATTTAGCTAGCGTTCCTAAGAGAGAAGTATGACAGAGGCTTTTTATAGCAGCTGCCAATTCAACAGTGATCAAAGTTTTATTACTCTTCCTTAGATCAAAGTCTGGACCAGATAATTTGGGGGATTATCTCCAGCTCATGAAGTAGAATAAACAGTTTGGGATAACCACATGATTATATAATATTGCCTCCTTGAAGTAAGTTTTGTTCTTATTTACATACACCACAGGTTTTTAGTGGGTTGTCTGATGATCATTTAATTGGTTTATTGGCTCTCTAGGACAATAAAAGAGAATTATACAACTATTGTAATCCTGTCTCATGTATGTACATTCATGTGCAGAGGATATTCATAAGAACAGGTGAAACTAAGATTAAAAAAGTAAAATAGGGCACAATTCCAGTGCAAGTGCATAGGTGTCACAGCTCTGCTCATTATAAACCACTCCAGATCTCTGCAGATAGCCTTTTGTAGAGCAGAGTCATTCACGTGCACCTCAGCACAGCCTGGTCATGCACATACACACTCTTCCAACACTAATGAAGAAAGGCCTTCGCAGGGAATATTAGTGTATTTACATTATGTTGACTTTCATTAACAGGCATAGAATATTACTTCATGGGCAATATTCTGCACAATTCCTTTTATGACTAAACCTAATTGAAAGGTGCTTTGTTCTGTGCTTCACTCAGGCATGCTTTTATTCAAGAAAGAAAAGCTTTTCTCCTTTTGGTTTCATTCTGAGAGAACCACTGAGTTCCACACTGTCTGTTGACCATAGGCTCAGCTGTGTGCCTGTTCCACTGAACAAAGTATTTAGTATTATCTGCAGTGAAAAAACAAGTCCAGAACTTACCTCTTCTTTTATACCCTATTCCATGAAATTCATTCATCTTACGCAGTCCTTACTGTAGTCAGCTCTTCCACAAATGCTTATTAAAGAAGTAGCAACTGAAGACACCAGAGAAAGTCAGTACTTTGGCATAAACAGGTTTGCATTTTCTATACATATGGTCACAGAGCTAGAGCTGGAACATGTTTTTCAGAGCTGCTGTTACATTCTCTTAGCTATGCTCCCTTATTATTGACTAGGTTTCGTCTCATATCTAACCTGGTTGTCTCTCAGACTTTCTAGTGCCAAAAATAAACTGAAGGCTTTCATCACTAGTTTAAAGGAAACTAGAATCTGAGCAGCAGTTTTGCTGATTTCTCTGTCGATCAAAGATGCTTCACACACGCCTGATGCAACAGAAACATCGGCTTTACAATAACAGTAATGAAAGCAGAATCCTTTCCTTGAGTGAAATCCTGCAGTCCTTACTGAGATAAGAGTTACATTGGAGGAAACTAGTTAAAATGAGAGCACATCTGAAATGTCTGAGGTTCCAGGTATAGCAAAAGGGAATGGTAAACACTAAACTTACAGAAACTGTTTCAGCTTCACCCTTTGGATTTAAATGTGTCTATCTCTGTTTTGTCATTCAGAAACAGAGTAAAATATTTCTATTAGTAAGGAAGCAGTAAACCAGTTCTTATCCTGCCATCCTTTTGAAGTCCACTGTGGTAAGGCCACTCACTTCTCTGACCTGTCTCTAACAGGGTCACTGCTAAGCACCAGGCCAGTAAGTTACCAAGAAAAATGTCTATGAACATGAAATAGAAAAAGACATCACTGGCTTCATCAATGAACAGCAACACATACTGCACTTTTCAGCCTGCTCCAGAAAGAGCTAAACAAAGTCTAAAGGCTTCAGGCAGTCAGAACCTCCCAGTATGCTGGCTGGCTTGGGCTGGTTTTTTTACACTACCCTCTAAGCTGAAATTGCATCTATTCCACAGGGAAAAAATAGTACCTTTTGCCTCAGCTTTGAGAACATTGTCTTCTGGATGTTTCCTATGTCATGCTTCTGTCCAGAGCACCCCTCAGTCCCAGCTGCATGGAGCAGGCATCTCTCCTGGGAGCCTCTCACTGTGATCCTACCAGCACAGCAGGAAAACCCCAGCAGCTTCTCTTTGGAGGCAGAGCACATACTGGTGCCACAAACACTCTGTCTCATCACACTTCTTTACACATCAGTCTTTTGTACAGTGATGGTAACAGATCCTCCTTCCACTTCAAAATGTAGGGCTCAGATGGACAGATTTATAGTTTTCCTCAACCATAAAGTGCATGCAATCTTTTCTAGCCACAGGGAAGTAACTCCAAGCTGGCCAAAAGAAACTGTTCAAAACAGCACAGAAATCAATCCAGGCTATAAAATCCACCGAAGAAACTGGGCAGGTACTCAGACAGGTAGCTCATATTCAGCTCTCACTAAAGCTCCACACAGAGTCTAGTATAAATGTGTGCATGTAAACAGCAGGCATGGTTTACATGGAGCAGAGCCATGAAAGTGCTGATTCTGACTTACAGATGGGAAAAGGACAAGATAAGACAACTCCATCGAAGGTGTACCCTGCTGAAGCACGTCTGGTCAAACCTTGTTTACAAATTAAGGATTTCCCTATGTAACATATGGGACTGGTAGAAACAGTGAGTGCAGTGCACGGTAACGTTTGCAGGACTGGGACTCTTATTTGGGCTTGAGCTTCTAAAACTGAAGTTCTTTCTGAAAACATACCACAGCAAGGGCTGAGCATGTAAGGCAATGTGTGTGTCTCGGTGATTTTCTCTGCTACTACTGTACAACGTCTTGGAATTTTCTTTGGGTTTTAATGAAGAAAAAGAAAGGAGTTGTAGTGAGGTGGGGGTCGGTTTCTTCTCCCAGGTAACAACCGATAGGGTATAGATTGGATATTAGGAAAAGCGTGATGAGGCATTGGACCAGGCTGCCCAGGGAAGTGTTGGAATCACAGTCCCTGGAAGTGTTCACAAACCGTGTAGATGAGGCCCTCAGTGACATGGTTTAGTGGTGGTCTTGGCAGTGCTGGGGTAACGGTTGGACTGGATGAGGTTAAAAGTCTTTTCCAACCTAGCTGATTCTGTGATTCTAAGAACAACATCTAACTATAAAGCCATTGTAGCCTAAACAGTATGTAATAAAAGAGCTATGGGCTACTTGCTGATCTCAGAACTTAGTGATCCAAGTCTGCTTTCCACTGCCTTTATGCTGTAAAACTAAGCAATACTACACCAGTCACATGAACTAACCATGTGTGGTTTTCATATTCAGTTACTAACAGATTAGATTAAAAATAATTCAAAATTTTTGACCCAAATCTATTAAAAGAGAGGAGAAAAAAAAAAAAAAAAAAAAAAAGGAAAAAGAAAAAGAAAAAAAAAAAAACCCCAAAAAATTTTTTTCAAAAACTGCAAAACAAAAGA
>NDXB01001447.1:304964-320075 GCA_002631895.1 Agapornis roseicollis
CTTCGCCCCAACCCCCCCCCCCCCCGCTCCAAAATCGCCCGCGCAACCTCCGCCCCAGCGCAGCGTGCGGGCACTGCACCATGGAGAGGCGCAAGGTCAGCGCAGCCGCTCGCAGCGCCGCGGCAGAGACCCACCTCTGGCAGACATGGCTCAGCCGGGCGCGGAGCCGCCGGGCTGCGGCCGCCGGTGTGGGGGGCGGTAGCGCTGGGCTGGGCCAGGCAGAGCCGAGCCGAGCCAAGCCGAGCCGAGCCGGGCCGGGCCGGGCGGGTCCCACCGCCCCCGCCGCCGAGCTCCCTCCTCCTGCCCGCCCGCCGCGGTGCGGGGCGGCGCCGGGGCCTCCCTGCGGTGCGTGTGGGGAGCGGAGGGGAGGCGGGACCGCGCTGGGCAGGGAGCGGGGCCGCGTTCCCCCCGCACGGCGATGCGCTGCGGGAGAGGCACAGCGGCTGCAAGAGCAGCGCTGATCCCTCTGCTCCTGCGAGCGCTGGGTGGCCGAGTCTTCCAACGCAGGCACCGAAAGCGCTGCTCGGCAGCGAGTCAGCTCGGTTATGGCCTGACACGGGTCTGCGGCGCAACGTGAGATTCGCCCTCCGAGCTCTGCACCTGCATATCTGTATGTAAATAGTATAAGAAACACTATAGCAGCGCTGCCTGCAAAACGATGTTGGCATTAACATACAGCAAAGAGCACACTCCGCTGCCTCCTGGCACCTCAAGCAGCGAACTAGAGAGCGCCGAGGAGCAAGATCAGTATCTAGTGACCATCCCTCCCCAAGGTAGCCTGGCCTCGGGTCTAATAAAGCCAAATAGTCCCAAGCCATACTCAAAAGAAAAGCCCTGTGCCACCAGGTTTATTAGATGCTGGCAAGAGTTAAGCAAAACACAGTCTAGTTTGTCAAGCATAACAGGTTAGATGACCACATCAGAATAATGAAATTGAAACATAAGCACAGACTCCTATTGATTTCAGAATGGGCAACCATGAACCAAAGAAAAGCACGATCTGTAGTGCTCAGTGAGGAGCCAGCATGTAAACTAAATGACAGGAGAGGCTGAATCACACTCCTCTACTGTGCTCTACCATACATCAGTTGTCTTCACACAAGCAAGAAGCCTACACAAGTTTTCCATTAAAGAAACCCCAATTAGCAAAATCTTTATATCTAAGAGAGGCAATGAAGAATTCATCACAAGTGTGTCCACCAGCAGAAATGGACACTAGGAACACACATATCCCACGTTCCCACTGTTGGAAAGCACAGCTCAGCCGGTGCTTTGGCTCCATCACAGCAACCCTCAGGTGGTGCTTCCCCATCACACCAAGTTAGGAGTGCACATGTGTAAAGCATGTGCACCTCCATGCACAGGCATGGAAGCAGCAGCAGAACAGTCAGCACACACACACCTTCTCATTGGGTGATAGATGCACAAAACCGGAATCTGTTTGTCTCAATCTGGGTTCCTGCTCATATACAGCAGTGACTTCTAGTCATACCCAGCACTATTTGCAGTGCCCCCACACCTCAATTCAATCATACTCCTTATGTCATTCTGTTGTCTTGCCCACTGCAAATGTTTCTGAGCCCTGCAGCAGGAATTAAATACATCCGTTCTCCTTCCAAACTCCTATGCCATTATTATGGGTGAGCTGACATCCGCTCGAAAAACAGTTCCTTTCCCCATCTCCTTTTCTGAAATGAGCAGAACTATCAACTTGGAAGCAACTCAAGTTTTCCTTCTTGTGCAAAAGAGCTGAGGTTTTCCTCAGTCAATGTAGTATGACAGCATTTTGTCTTTTTAATCGAGTCATTTCCTAGGCACTTCCTTTGGTGAGTTTCTGACTAGCACCATCAAGGGTTCACCTGTGTGATAATTAATAGATGGCTTTAAAAGGAAGGTTCAGGAACATGTAGAAATTAGCTTTTTAATGAAGAACTTCCTTTCTTTATACTGCTAGGAAGTAGGAAAGGAAAGGCATTTGTAACTTGGATTTCTATAGAACACAAAGAATTTATTCCATTCACCATCAAGTCTCTAAGGAAGAGAATGCTAAAATGGATCAGATACAGCACTCATTTATTAAAAGGAGCTTTCTAGCTGGGTTTCTGGAGGAACTGAGGCCGATAAAGTTTTATTTTCCTGTGTGCCCATCAACTCCCCCCCAAGATTTTAACATTTGGATATGGAGAATTTCTATTCAGGTGAACTAAAAGAGGTGATTCAGAAAGAGTTCTACACCCCTGTGAGTTTTGTAGCAATTAGCACTTAAGAAGAGAATATAAAATGAAGGAGAAAAGCTGCAGTGGCAGCTCAATGGTTACCAGTTCTGGAGGGCATGTCTTTATTAGCCACAAGTACCAGCCAAGCAATCTGCATGTGTATAGCTGAATCAGCTCCTGTAGCTGCTGCCCCAGATCCTGACAGTCTCTAGGGAATATGGAAGGAAGCTGAAAAGGATGGGAAAGGGAGGTACAAAGAAGTAAGATGCCATTATTACTATTTTACAAATGAAGACCTCAGGTACTTAAATGAGAGATGCTGAGTCAGAGAAGCTGGACAAGCCAACCCAGGAGTTCACTGCTGCTTCTAAAGGCATGCTCACATACTCACTTTTGTGCTCCCTCTTGTCTTACTCCAACTCATCTGCTCCTGCTTCCCTCACTGCAGCACCATCACCACTGGTCTGATTCTCAGGGAACTTCTTTAGCTCATTAGTTAGCAAAGAAATCACATGGAAAAGATGAGGGGCAATGAGCACAACTTATTCCTGGTGAGATTCCAACTTGACAAGAAGAGTTTTTGCAATGCGAACAATCAGCCATTGGAATAATCTCCCCAGGGAAGTGGTGGATTCCCCAACACTGGACATGTTTGAGATCTGACTGGTCAGGGTGCTGGGACATCTGCGTTGCCCAGAAAGATTGGGCCAGATGATCCTTGAGACCCCTTCCAACCTGGTCTTCCATGATTCTGTGAATTGTTCACTTTCTTGCACTGGGTTCATTTTCTGCCAGGTAAAGGTACAGATAAACACTGGAGCTGACAGAAGGTGATGCAGAACTACATAGCTGGGAAGGGGTGAGGAGGAACCATTAGAGGGAAAAGCGATGATCCTTTTGAGCAGCAGCAAGCTGTGGAGTGATTTGATTGACTGAGACATTTCCTGACTACTTTAGAAGTCCATTAAGGAGCAATGATTGACATTGTTTTATTTCAGGCATCTACCTGAGGCTTCTGAATTAGTCAGCTGGGAAACAGGATCCCACCTCCTACATTCTCCTATTGACTGTACAGACAGCCTAGGCTTCTAACTCAAATTAGTATAAAAAGATCCACGAAGGTCAACATATTGGCTTTAAGAGATACAAACAGGCACCTCGGGATTATTCAGAGATACCCAAACAGTTTAATATATTTCACCAAACCTGTTAGTATTTTCAGATGCCTAAAAATGCCCTTCAGGAGGTAAGTATGTTGTCCAAAGTGACAGAGAAAATCTATGTCAAGAGCAAAGAATAGAACCTGCATCTTCAAAGAAAAGCACCCTAAAGAGTGGACTGTATGCCCTGCGCAGCATTCCTCGCTGTCACTTGGCCACTGTGTGAATACTTTGAAGAAAAGCCAGTTTTCCTTCCACTAAGTAAACTGGGTTTAGACAAACAGAAGAGTCAGAAAAGGATTATCACGGCCAGCTAACCTCTGAGTTTGAGATGGGAAAATGGGAATTGTTGCTGAACTCTTACAGCCAATACATTTCCCCACTCAGGATCCACACAGCAATGTGGGTAAGAATCTCTCCCTTTGCTTTTCAGTAGCTTTTGGACCACAACTCAAACACCTAATGTCAGATGTGTAATATTGTAATATGTGGGGTATGTGTAATACAGCAATGCAAATTTCATACCTTGGCTTCCCAACAATCTGCTGGTACCAGTCGCTATAGCCATTTCTCCCTTCCCTCTCCCACCCCCTCCAAAGGAGTAATGAAACCATTGATATTTTTAGCATCAGTTCTTAGGGAAATAGAATCATAGAATAGTTAGGGTTGGAAAGGGCCTTAAGATCATTCAGTTCCAACCCCCCCGCCACAAGCAAGGACACCTCACACTAAACCACGACACCCAAGGCTCTGTCCTTGGTAGCCTTGAATACCGCCAGGGATGGAGCATATTCTATGATTCAGAACAGGAGGAAAAAGTGCTCCACCAACACAGCCAAGACCTGAGATCCTGCTTTCCCTCACCTTCAACTTGCAGGTGGAAGCAAGTTACTCCCCCCAGTGAGCCAGGAGGATCCACACTGTCTCTTCCTCTTAGGAGCAACACTGCCCATGGCAGCTGGCCCAGGAGCACGGGCAACCCCTTAGAGGACCCATCCCTGCAGTATACAAGGCCAAGTTGGATGAAGCCTTGGGTGACATGGTTTAGTGTGAGGTGTCCCTGCTTATGGCAGGGGGGTTGGAACTGGATGATCTCCTTTCCAACTCTAACTATTCTATGATTCTATGACCCACTGGCTACAGAGAAGTTTTCTCAGGTCACAGTTTAAAGGTCACCAATGAGAATTTAATTCAACAACCCAGTTACTGCATAGTAAATCCCCTGAGTACTAGATACAGGTCTTGATTGATGCTAAACCTCAGTAAATGAGCCTTTAATCATCCATCGGCAATTAATCATCAAACAAGAACTAATTGCAACAGATAGGTATCCACATAGATTGAAGTCAGTTGGTTTACATGAATTAAATATAGAGGTCCATGAATTACACAACTATGTTCTAACCAGCATACAGGCAGAGACGAGCACTAGGAAGGAATAAGGGTTATTATTTATTGGCCCAAGAAAGCACCCACTCTAAGTGCAGGCTGCAGCATGGCATGCTCAGCACAGCTCCCTTGGGCCTGGCACTGCCAGCAGGGCGCTACTCCTCCACACGTGGGTTGAGGCAGGAGAAGCGGAAAGCCTTGCGCAGAGCCCTCAGCGCTCGCCTGAAGCGGCCGAGTTGTCGCCGTGGGGCTGCTCCTGGGTCTGGAAGAGTGGCAATGCCTGTGGGGGAAGAAGAGCGGTAGGTGAGGGACTTCTTTGGCCAACCCATTCCAGTGCCTCACCACCCTCACAGGAAAGAATTTCTTCCTTACATCCAATCTAAACCTCCCCTCTTTAAGTTTGAACCCGTTACAGGCAACATTGGTGGTGACTGCACATCCAAGCTTCGTGCCATGTCTGGCTCTTCCACCTGTTGCTGCCTTGTTCCCTGCATGACGTTCACAGCCTTGCCCTCGTGTTCCCTCACAAAGCAGCCGACTTTACCCTGCAGGGTAGCAAGAGCACAGGCAGGGGATGGGGGCAATATCAGTGGGATGACACTGGGAACACCAGAAATAGGCCTGTCCCAAACCCCCTGGGAGCTGCGATCCAAGGCCTTGGGATCCCCGGTGCCAGCCACACACGGCTCTCTCACCTGGTGCCGAGAGTCCCGAGACAGGGGAGAAGCTGCTGCATCTTCACTGTCATCTGCTCCTGGAGGAACATGGGATGCTCCAGCCTCTCTTGCAGTGATGCCAGTCAAGAAAGCAGCCACTTCATCCTCAAGCGTTCTTGGGGAGGCAATGGCTGAGCTGGCCTCTCCCTGAGGCTCTGAAGACACAATAGACTCAAATGTCCTCAGGAGCTGCAGGAGTCAATGCTGCCATTGACACACCTGGGATTTGGGTCCTGTCCTGATATTCCACCAGTTCTTGGCTGGTTTCCGCATCCACAGTGTGGACCGGAGGCTCCCTTGTCATGGGCAGGACTGCTTCCTGTGGAACCACCTCATGTGCATTTGGACTGAGCAGGGCAAGCGCCTGGCTCTGTGCCTCCTGCTCATCAACAGCAATAGAAGCTGGTGCCAGTGCCGCCTCCTCTTGTGACACTGGAGTGAGAGGTGTGTGGTGCTTCTCTTCCTCTGCAGTTCCACCCAGTGCAGAAGCTGCCGGTTTGGTGTCTGTGGGAACGGCTGAGACAGGAGACGCTCTCTGCAAGTCTCCTGCTGCCTCTCCTGTCACATCTGTGCCCTTGCTGCTGGGAAAGCCAGACCCCTCCTGCATAGCTGCCAGGGGGTCCTGGAAGACCTCTGGGACCGAGGTGTTGACCCAGAGGTTGTGTAAAGTGATCTCTCCCAGTTGGGACAGTTCTTCCTCTATGGCCATTTCCAACTCTTCCTCTTCCTTTCTGTCCAACTCCTCATCAGCTTCTTTGCCCAAGGTCCCTGGCATCACCTGTAATCACACAAGAGGGATGCAGGAGGTGAGTGGGCTGCACTTGGGTGGAGCAGTGGCTGGCCACAGGCAGAGGCTCATCCCCCTGTCCTGTGCCATCCTGTCCCTTGCACTCACCTACCTGTGACTGGGCATCCATCTGTGCCGCAAAGCCAAACAAGGCCTTCGGTCCTCCTGCTGCTGGAGCTCCCTTTCTGCAGAGCTGCCCAGCAGCCAAGGCACGCTGGCTGTCTTTTGCATGTTGAGCATGCTGCTCCTGTCTGGCTCCTCCAGAGGCTCTGGCTGAGGGAGCTGCAGGGATCTCCCTGCCGCAGGTAGCCCATGCAAGACTCCTGCTCAGTATCCCTGGTGCCAGCCAAACATGCCTGTCTCACTGGGTGCCCAGATTCACCAGCAAAGGCAGAAGCTCCTGCATCTCCTTTGTTGGCTGCTTCTGGGGCAGAGTGGCATGCTGCAGCCTCTGCCACAGGCATCTCAGTCCATGAAGCTGCCACTTCCTCTCGCTGTGTTTCTGACAAGATAATGGCTGTTTCAGCCTCTCCACACACAGGAGACTCAGCGTCCCCAGTCCCTGCAGATGCCATTGCTGCCATCTCCTCGTCTAAGTTTTGGGTCGCGTCCCGATGTTCCGCCAGCTGCTGTCTGGCTCCCTGGACCACAGCCGGATCCATGATCAGGACCTGTTCAGTGATGCTCCTGGCCCTTTCTCCTAGAATCACCTCAGAGGCGTGTGGGGTGAGCAGAGCAAGTGCCTGGCTCTGTGCCTGTGGTGCTGCCTCCTGCTCGCCACAGGCAGGAGAATCTGTTTCCTCTGTCTCCTCCTCGATCACATCCCACAAGTGGCACATGGCACTGACACTGGATGTGACCTGCCCTTTTCCATCTCTTACCCTGCTGTCAACTGAGGCAAGTGCATGGCGCTGTGCTTTTGCTGCTGGAGTTTGACTGTCGAAGCCACAGGAGGCCAGGGTCTCTGCCTCCTTCTAAGCAGCATCTCTGCAATGGACCTTCTTCAGGATGCTCCTGATGTGTGGGGCAGGTGCCAGGCCCTGTGCTCGCCTTATTGCAGCCTGCCTGCTGATGCCGGGAAAGGCTGGTGCCTTTATCTCCTCAACACAATCTCTGAAGCAGACCTTCTTCTTGATGTGCCTGGATGGCACACTCAGATCTGTGCCATTTTCTGATGAGCTGTCCAGGGCAGGAGCCTGGCACTGGGTCTGTCCTGGTGCAGCCTGCTTGCCACACTCAGGAAAGAAGGGTACCTTTGCCTCCTCTTTGGCCACATCTCTGAACTGGTGCTTCGAGACGGTGCTGCATGACGCTTCTGCATCTGCAACACGCACTGTGCGGCAGGGCAGGGCAGGTGAATGGCACTGGGCTTGTGCTGCAGCAGCCTGCCTGCTAAAGCCACGAGATTCTAGTGCTGGTACCACTGGAATGAGAGGGGCCTGGTACTCCTCTTTCTCTGGAATCCTGGCCAAGCGGCTGCTGTTGGGATGTTGCAACAGCTTGATGTTGTTGGGCAGGGCAGGCAGAGGCTTTTCAAGCACGGCCTTGTGCATCCCCGGCAGCTTGCCCTTGAGGCTGCCCTCGATGTCTGCTGCCAGCATTGCTCGCTGGTACTCTGCCTCTCGCCCCATCTTCCTGCTCTGGGAAGCACCAGCGCTCGGATGGGTGTGAGGATGAGGAGCAGGCTGAGTGGCAGCGGCCGTGCTGCCGTTAGCTGCCCTGACAGGGTATCTTCTTGTCATTGCAGCCATGCTGTATGCTGGGTCCTGGCATGCCACTGCCTGCTGGCAGGGTCCCCAGCTCTCAGCACTGTTGCTGCGCAGGACCGCACTTACATTTCCTCTGCCCTTCCCTGCGGCAGAGGCCAGGGGCTTGTGTGGGGCACGCTGATAGCTCCCTGGCCATGCAACGGTGCTGCCGCGCGTGGAGATGCGGCACAGCTGGGCAGCGGTCGTGCCAAGCTGCTCTTGGCTGTTGCTTGTACTGCCGATGGCCGTGTCACTGAAGCTCGATATAAGGGCAGAGGGTGCCGGTGTCAGGGGAGGCAGCCTGCAGCACCTGCTGGCTGCTCGCAGTGGCTGAGGTGGCGGCCGAGGTGCCCTTTCCACCAGCGGTGGCAGACAAAGGGGCTGCTCCTCTGTCCTCATGCTGAGGGGCAGCACCACTCTGTGCCCAAGGCCGCCCACCTGTAAGAGAAGCCGAGGAGAGAGGCTGTGTCATAGTGTCTCTAGTGTCGGTGTCCCAGCTGCATGAGCTCACGCAGTTGGGCTCCCCTGCCAGCCCCATGGCAAGGCTCAGCCCCACAGCTCCCAGAGCTGGCTGGGGAGAGGGCTGGGCATCCACAGCCTATGGCCACTGCCCACAGCACCTCTGGAATGGCTGGGCAGCCTGCGGGGCACAGCATGGGGGGCTTGGCTTCCTCCCTCCTGCCCATCAGCAGTTCCCGTGTTCGGAAGACGTTTGGCCCTGTCTCCCTCGGGGGCCCTACCTGTGCCTGCTGGGTCACGATGGGCTGGAACCTTCCTGGGTTGGGCAGCTGTGGCAGCGTGATTCCACGCTGCCCTTCCTCAGGCCAGCTCTGGCCCACCTGCAGGAGGAGGAGGAAGAGGTGTGCAATGGAGGCGGCTGCCTTGGCACAGCAGCACCCGCAGCGCCGGCAAGCCCGGCCCTGAGGCAGCTCCATGTGGCCCCATCCCACCACCAGCCTCTCACTCCTGCCGCAGCCCTCACCTGGCCTCTCCTTTGCTCTCCCGGCCTGCCCTTGGCAGGCTGGAAGAGGAAGTTTGATCCGTCGTCCACTGGCATCTTCTGTGTCCTGGGATGCAGACTTGCCGTGGATTCACAGAGCAAATGCCACCTCTAGAGCGCTCCAGGGCCTTAAGTACCCCACAGAGCAGTCGTAACAATGCCCCCCTGGTTTCCATGGGGATGCCTATGCCCTCACCAGTTCCAAACAGTCCCAGCTGGTCACGGGCAACTCCACGGCAGCCACTGAAGCTTTGTGGCGGTGGCAGCATCGTGCCCACGGCCACTGGGCACCCAGGGATGCGCTTCTCTCCTCCCTGGTTTTGTCCTTGACAAGATGAAAAGGGAACAGAGGAAAGAAAGAGGGGTAAAAGAAGGAAAAAACAACAAAAATAATAAAATACTTGGTAACCAGCGCTTTCTCATGCAGGTTTTCAAGTTTTGGCAAGAGATGCAAGCACAAATTTTTGAGAATAACGTGACAGAAAAGCACTTTGGAATGAATTAAGTAGTGCATTTATGGACACTTTTCCGTATTATGGTTAGCTTTAGCAGCTCTTCCAGCTGACACCAGACCTTCTCTGTTGCCTTTTCCACTGCAGTTTGACTGCGGGGACAAGTATTGGTTTCACCCTTAGAAATGGATAAAGGTGGTGTCAAGGTGCGTGGCCAAGACACATCCGCTCCGCTGCCAGTTGGAGCTCATGGTCCTCTTCCTCTCCTCCTCATCCCACATTCATCTTAAAGTGACCACTTCTCAACCTTCCTTTCTTTTTCACACACATTAGAAGCAAAGAATCATAGAATAACTTGGGTTGGAAAGGACCTTAAGATCATCCAGCTCCAACCCCCCTACCATAAGCAGGGCCACCTCACACTAAACCATGCCACGCAAGGCTCTGTCCAACCTGGCTACGAACACCACCAGGGATGAAGCCTTCACAACCTCCCTGAGCAACCCATTCCATTGCCTCACCACCCTCACAGTATACAAATTCCTACTTATACCCAATCTAAACCTCCCCTGTTTCTGTTTAAGTTTGAACCCGTTACTCCTTGTCCTGTCACTACAGTCCCTATGGAAGAGTCCCTCCCCAGCATCCCTATAGGCCCCCTTCAGATCCTGGAAGGCTGCTGTGAGGTCTCCACGCAGCCTTCTCTTCCCCAGGCTGAACAGCCCCAACTTTCCCAGCCTATCTGAGAGGTTCATAATCTTAATGAGGTTCATAATCTCATTGTTTATCCCTCATCAGTTTGTCATACAGAAAAATTGCTTTGTAGTTTTAACTATCATTAAGATCACATCAGTATGTAAATATTTTTCAGTAAAATCAAGGGAGAATGACTTAGCATGGATGAAAAAGCAGGTAGAAGTCAGCATTACAGCTCTGTCCAATGCAGATAACTTACCAATCAGAACATACCCCTCTCTGCACAACACACTATGTTTCCTCCTGAAATTAGATCATTATGACAAAAGTTAGGGGGTTTATTTTTGGAACAAAAGACAAACTGTTGAAGAAGTAGGCTTCAAAGAACAAGCTCTGTGGGCAAGACATATGGCAAGGATGGCCAGGACTGGCCTGAATAACTTATCTAACTTATTTCACTGAACTGATAATGGCATGCTGAAGGATGATGGAAACTATGGGATTTTTCTACATGTTCCACTAGAACTCCACTGGCTCCTTTCTTGGGGAAATCAGACCTATAGGAGTCATACTAGAAAAGAACACGATTTAATAGGAATCTTAATAAGCTCACAATAAGTAGTTCTATGTGACATGGATGACATGAATGCAAGACAGCTCTCTTACTTTCAATGCAAGACCCTTCCTACAGTCCGCAGCCAGTAGTGGACAGCATGTTCACGTAAATAAATGAAGTTTCACTGATTTCAGTGAGCTTCAAGGGCAGCTCCCACTAATCTCTTTGGAGAGAAGTTCCCATTTGTATCTTTTAAAGGAGAACTGAGCTCCAAATTGCTCACAGCAAATAGTCATAGACATGCTTTCCTGAAGTCTTTTTTTCCCTAAATATCCCACATTTAAATACATAAAGACCCTTTAACGATCAAACAACTACAACAAAAACCAACCCAAAAGCTAGAAAACTCCCCTGAGACAAATCCAAGAGGATTTCCTTATTGTTTTCATCATGTAGAACTAGTTTTCTTAACCCGCTGCATGTTTTCAACCCTCCATATTGGCTGGGGTCTACACACTTCTATGGCAAAAAAATGGGATATTGAACATACCTTATCCTGCCAGTACTGACTACTGGACTCAAGAACATGGATTGTGTAAGACCACATAAATGCTACCACCTAAATGCTATAGGTTTCATATGTATGTGTACATATTATATGTATATATATTTATATATATAACCAAGGAATATTTGCAACCATGGCAGCTAAGGATAAGCCCTCAGGACCTTTAAAGGTCCCTTCCAACCCAAACTACTTTATGATTCTATGAATCTTGACTCCAAAATCATTCTTTCTTGTCATTTTCTATTCAGTGCATGCCTTCAGAGCACATAGAGACAATCCCACAAAAGGCCTTTGTTGTTAATTATAAATCAGAGCTTTTAGATCTGCATCAAGCAAGGGCATTTTCTCACTGCGTGCCCTACTTTACCCTTTACCCTAAAGAATTCACTGTGGCCAAACTGAAATAAGCTATGCAATCAATCAGAGCTGGTTAAATGTACAAAGCATTTGTACCTTTACTTCTACATCATTCTATCAACGTAAAACATGATGGATATTTCCTTGGCTTAAGTTCACATCAGCCAAGATGTTTATGAATAACATGGTGAGGATATTCTGAATAAACTAGAGACAGAATCTCTCAGCACTCCTAGACACAGAGAAAGCTTTAGGAGTCAGAAGCAAAAATTCACCTGTAGTTGCAACTGCAATGAGCCAAACTCTGAGAAGCATATACATTGTTCTATGGCAGCCATGCTCTTGTGGGGTAGAAAGTTTGGGGCTAGAGAAATTAACAATCTAAATGAACACAAAAGTACATCAGTGAGTAAATTGCCATCTGATCATATGAGATACTTTGGTTTTGTCCTGTACTCCCGGAATACACGCATTGCTGAGGCTGTCTTAATTTCTCACATGCTATTTTCTTGATACCTGTTTTCTCTTCCACACTTTATATTGCAGAGCCCTCTGGCTGAGAAGTATAGAACTGGACAGGCCCTCCTTCAGAGCATTTCAAAACCATCCCTTAATTAGCTGGTGGATGCAATTTGATTTAAGACACATGAAATACTGGCTCTTTTTTAAGGAACTGAATGCCTTTTTCCTTGTCATACTACATAAAGACAGCACTCCCTAGTCTGACTGGCACTGATCAGTCTTACAGCTAAGGCACACGCCCGCATGTAGACACATCCTCTTACTCAAAATCTTCTTGCAACTCTGATGGCTCTTTCACAAGAGCTGGGAACGCACTTTGGAAACAATATGCCAAAGGCACAGTATTACAGCCATAGTTACAGTAACTTGAACCTTGACAGATTCCTGGAGAGATCTGGGAAAAAAGAAAAACACTTCTCTTCTCCTGTTAGTTTTGCCCGGTACATTCAGGAACACATATTCTGGATATTTTCTTTGTCTTGCCTACTGTTATCTACCAATAAACTATATAACTATAACAACAAACCAATAAATGTGACAGATTGGACATTCAGATCTAGCCCAGTTTTCCCATGCAGTTCTTCTTTCAAGATGGTTAAGAAATAAATATAAGTAAATACCACGAGGCTCAACTTAGTCACACAATCAGTTGTTTTGGTCCTCCTTTGAATCCGTTTGAGTTCAGGGCTGGTGCTAATCCTCCACAACATGCAGTTGCTCATTCTACGGCAAGTCACACGGAGAGACAGGGACGCCGGCGGCTGAGCACGTTACTGGAGTAAAACATGAGGTCGGGCTGCCCCCTGCGGGCTGTATCTAGCACTGGCATGAGCAACAGCTCCCGGAAGCTGGTTAGTGCCAGTACATGGCTTCTGGATCTGAACACGGAATTTCGACGTAGTTTGTACGTGTAATGCCAAATATAACAGTTGGATTTCTGCTGCCTGGTTGCTGCTGCTGGAGAGGAAGGAGGAAATACAGACTGCACACAGCTGATGCGACAGTCAAGCCCACCAGATAGAAATAACAGCTCAATATACATCACCTGGGGATTCCCAGGGTACCCAGAGACTGAGGGTAACAGCTTCTGAACATAAAACCAGAGAAACCGAGGGGAAGTTGCCAGGCAGGAATCAAGGACAGTGCATTACAGTACCACTCCAAGATCTAATTAGGAACAGGCTCCATTATTACAGATACAGACCTGCTTGCTTCAGCATTTCACAACATGAGGCCTGAATGTCAAACTAGTCCAAAGCAGCCTGAGGCAGAAGAACAGGGATGAGCAACAGAAGCATCTCTGGATGACCCTGGGTCTGCTACAGACTTCGTTTTCTTTGCTTGTCATCAGTAGTGCCTCCAGCTCAGTTCCTTAAAGGCTTCCTCCAAGTGCAGACGCTTGTTCCTACAGGGCTGATGACTCAGAAAGAATTGCAAAGGATCAAGTTGTACATAGTTTTTCTGGAAATGTCCTTTGGCTCAGAGACCAGTTCCTGAGCATGAAATTCCAACTGCAAGTGTTCCGATGGCTCCCTCCACCCTCAACGACAGGTAAAATAAGGCAGTGGGGGTGTACATGGTCACTCACCTCCTTGGAAACCACAAAAGAAGTCAGTTAGTTGTCAAGAAAGGCCAATCTTTGAATACAAGATCCTAAATTCACTGGCGTTTAGCTATTGCAAAGATGCAAGTATCATGTCGGAAGTGATAGCCATAGGGATAAGTGAATGTCTTCATAAACTCAACCCAGTCCTGTAGCTTCAGATAACATCATTTGAGAACCAAGTGGGACAAGCGAACTGCTAAAATGATGGGCTGTCATGAGCAACCAAAGGCTAAGTAATGCACAGCAGTTAAGCCCTGAAGTAACATTACCAGTTGGCATATAATTCATTCTCCACAGGACACATAGGGTTATTTTTTCCTCCAAAAAATAGCTATGAGGGATTCTAAACCCTGCTGCTGTGTACCCCATAGGTGAAACCAGGTCATCTATGGCCTGTGCTGGAGAGAGCATGACACCATGAATAGAACCCAGAGGAGTTACAGGTCACATTCCTGCTACAGCATACATAACTGGACTTTTGTCATGTAATTCTACAGCTAGCGAACCCTGGAGAGCATTGTGACACTGGTATTTAGACCTTTCTAGATAACTGTGCTATCAATAATTTAAAATGAAGTGAGAAGCCACTACTGAGTATCTCACATCATAAATATTTTAGTCACTTGCTTCAAAATTAAGACATTTTATACTGCCAAAATTTAAATCAGGCTCCCTGTCAAATCTCAGTTATGCCTCAGGCCAAAGACAACAGAATTGAAACTCTGACTAAAACCTACTTGTCCTGGGTTCAGCAGTTGCAGTCAGTTTTTCTTCTCTTTAGTAGCTGTGTTTTGACTTAACCCGGGAACAAGGCTGATAAGGCCGATGGTTTTGGTTGTTGCTGAGCGATGTTTGCCCTGACCAAGGACTTTGTGAGCCTCATGCTCTGCCGGGGAGGAGGGGGGGCGAGAGGAAGAAGGGACAGAACCCAAACTGACCAAAGAGGTATTCCATACCATAGCACGTCATGCCCAGGNTTGTTGCTGAGCGATGTTTGCCCTGACCAAGGACTTTGTGAGCCTCAAGCTCTGCCGGAGAGGAGGGGGGGCGAGAGGAAGAAGGGACAGAACCCAAACTGACCAAAGAGGTATTCCATACCATAGCACGTCATGCCCAGGGAGTAACTGGGAGTTACCCAGAAGGAGAGGGAACTTCCCCGTTGGGCTCGTTTTCGGCGGGTGGTATCGTACCTTCTTCCCTTGTTTTCCTTATTATTATTATTGGTGATAGCAATAGTGATTTGTGTTGTACCTTAGTGACTGGATTGTTGTTATCTGAACCAGTGGGAGTCGTATTTCTTCAGCTCTTCTTTCCTCCCACTCCTCCAGGAGAGGGGAG